>OOFE01012178.1:4575-56674 GCA_900323365.1 Monocentris japonica | reverse complement strand
TACCTTCAAAACCTGCTTATATCGACTACATTTTCTTGAGAGAATTAAAGAAATAACTGATGACTGACAAGATATTATTATTTGGTCAATGTAATATTATTAGGTCTAGAGGGGGTGCACCTATGGCCCAAAGTTGTGATTTGTTTCTCCCTATCCTGTTTAACTGGCAGGAAGAACCTTTGAGGAAGAGAGGAAGCCGGTTTATTGGAATGGCACTACTGCCACCACGCGTACCATTTCAGTACTGCACTCAGGGCCTCTGCGGGCAGGAAGGCTCATTCGTAGGAGAATATAAAAAAAAAAGGTTTCAAAGGTTTATTTGTCACATACACAGTTATAGTGATACAAAAGTGCAGTGAAATGCGCGGTGGTATACTATGCACTATACACATTTCACTGCACATCCTGTATGTGTATGTGACAAATAAAGTTTTTGACTTCTTGACTTGACTAAGAATTGAAAAGGAAAAGGGGGCTAAAACTACTACAAGAAATAAGAATAAATTTAACAATAGAATAAATATATAGACAATATAATGTAAAAATAAGCAGTAGAAAGTCAGGTATGTATGTACATGTGCAAAAAGAATGTGTAATGTAAAAAAAACAGAGTGCAAAAAAATGTGCAAGTTATGCAAACATTCAAGAGTCATTTATTGGATGTGTGCGAGTTTAATGTCCTAATGGCCTGAGGATTGAAGCTCCTCCTGAGCCTTTCTGTCTTGGCCATGTGACTGCAGAGGCGCTTGCCTGACCTCAGCAGTCTGAACAGTCCATTGTTGGGATGGGTAGTGTCCCTTATGATCCTGTTGGCCCTGGTCCTGCACCGCCTGGTGTAAATGCTCTGCAGGGTGGGGAGTGTTGTCCCGATGGTCCGCTCGGCTGACCGTACCACCCTCTGCAAGGCTTTGTGGTCCTGAGAGGAGCAGTCGCAGTACCAGGCAGTCTGGATGGATGCTCTCTATTAGGAGTAAAAAGTATTCTGGATCTGTTTGAACTTCCTCAGCTGTCTGAGGTGGTAAAGGCGTTATCTCGCCTTTATGACCACGGTGTCGGTGTGTGATGTCCATGACAGGTCCTCAGTGATGTGCACACCAAGATACTTTAGGCTGCTCACCCTCTCCACTGGGGCCCCGTTGATCCTGAGGGGGGTGTAGGTCTTCTGCTGCTTCCCCCTGAAGTCCACAACCAGCTCTTTGGTCTTGCAGACGTTCAGGGCGAGTCTATTTGTCATTCAACACAGTGACAGGTCCTCCACCTCGTCCAGGTAGGCCTTCTCATCGTTGTCAGTGATCAGGAATACCACCACCGTGTGGTCAGCAAACTTAACGATGGTGTTGGAGCAGTGAGTGGCGATGCAGTCATGCGTGTAGAGGGACTACAGCAGGGGGCTAACTTTGAAATATTCAAATACATCGATATCAGCTTCACATAATCGTCAATTAAATCAAATCACTAGAAAAGACGGAAGCAAGTTCAGTGGCTCATAGTAAAGCGGGTCAATGGGGGCGATGACCTCAACCTCAAATTATTATCATTATTTTTCTTGTTGTTGTCATTGTTATGCTCACGTTATAAGGGCGTATGTAGGTTTATCTATCAAAGTCACGTTTATATTGAAAAGGCTTGTATAATGGCATTTGCCATCATTGATTCATGCCAGTGCATTATCATGATCATGTCAACTATAGTGTAGTATACTATACTATACTATACTATACTCCAAGTCAAATTCCTTGTAAGTGGAAACGTACACGGCCAATAAAGTGATTCTGATTCTGTTCATGAGGCTAACTGATCATTTCTCATGAGATTTCACGCACAATTCTATGGGAATCCATGAGGATAGCGTATCATTTGTAAATATTATTTCTTTCGTGGCGCATTGTCCACAGGAAATCGAGCCAAAAGCTGCTGGTGCTCACATTCAGGACAATCATACCACGCAGTGTTTTATAGGCTATCACTCAATAGTCAAAAATCAGTTGTCAGGAAAAAAACACAGATGAGGCAAGATTAATTTCCTGATGCGTTCACTTGTGCCCCATGCAGGGCAGCAATAAAGGTAATAGAACTGGAATTAATATAACTGTTCCAACCAAATCATCACCTATTTACCCTTAAAAGTCAAGATTTACTAGTATCGCGCGCGATCTCGCGAGGGGATAAAAAACACGAAATTGTAGCCTTAACTCGTTCCATCAGCTCACGGTGCTCTAGGACACTGACTGGGTGGAAGGCGTCACTGTATAGAAAACTGTTTCACACTTTGCTCAACCCTAAAGCGGTTTTTGTGCTGTGTTGGTCTTTGAATATCTTGCTCTCACGCACTTGACCATAACATCTGCTGACACTTTCCGTTGAATATGGAGTTTAGATTCGAAAAAATGCTTCATGTAATAATGCACATTTCATTTTTTGTTGTGGTTTCATGATTATAACCGTCATGGTTATAATTAAAATGATTTAGATAGTTATAGTTATCTGTTTCCATGCTGCATATCTGCTTCATGATATTAGTATGGAAGTTTTAGTTCCGTGTCTTATGTAATGTTAAACTGGCTCCATAATCACTAGGGGTCTCATATGTAAACGGTGGGTTTGCACAATAAGGATCTTTTTTGCACAATAAGTTTTAATAAGTTTTTTCACACGAAAAATTAGGAATTTATATAAAACAAATTGGGGTAGAAATGTGGATTCTCTACAACATTCCTATATGCATATTTAGAAGGCTGTGGAATATGGCTATACGGTAAAGATGGATCAACAGTGTGATGTACAATGCCTTCTTTACTTTTCTTCTTCAAGACTTCCTCATTATTGGTCTAGTCATTATAACAATCCATGGTGATAATATTTAGGTTTGGAAATATTGCTTCAACGCTCCATGGTTTGGTCTGCATCTGATGGTGTTTGATGTTTCAACATAAAGATCAACTACTATTGAAAAGGCTTGTATAATGGCATTTGCCATCATTGATTCATGCCAGTGCATTATCATGATCATGTCAACTATAGTGTAGTATACTATACTATACTATACTCCAAGTCAAATTCCTTGTAAGTGGAAACGTACACGGCCAATAAAGTGATTCTGATTCTGTTCATGAGGCTAACTGATCATTTCTCATGAGATTTCACGCACAATTCTAAGGGAATCCATGAGGATAGCGTATCATTTGTAAATGTTCAATTTAATTGAACATGATCGTTCCTGCACGCACTGCTGTCCATCGGTTTGTCCGGGTTGTCCTCATTTCTCGAACCCTTTTAAAACTTAAAAGGCGACAATTATGACTAAGCTACTTTAATGTCATGAATTAAGTCTCAGCATTTGCGGCATCACTGGAAAAAACGTCATTTTATTGAGTTAAAATGCGCGTAATTACTCGCAGTGATTGTTTTGGCTGTTTAAATTGTATTTCCTTTGTGATGCCAATGATTCATACCATGCTTATTCCATGTTAATACTTTTCCACATTTATCAGCGTCGCTGTGGGCGAAGCTGCAGTTATTGATTTGAAGAATTTCATTCAAAAATCAGATAATGTCCATTTGAAACAAAAGTATTGCTAACCTTCACCTAAACGTAAAACGTCTCTGTTGTGATAACCGAGTCCCGTATTGTATTTGATGGTTTGCTTTGTTCAAATAGTTTTCACGTTGTAAATTGTTCTGGAAATTATGGACTGAAACATGCACAGACGTGGATGAAGTCGAGGCTACTCTTCGAGTAAGGTGGCCACTGGTTTTCACAGACATGACTTAAAAATAATCTTTAAACTTTAAAACGTTGTTGTTGTTGTTTTTAAATTTTTAGTACAACCGGAGGCTTTGAGTACAGGTCAGTCGAGGATTTTGGTTGAACTTATGGTTGCTTCAAGTTCCACTGGACACAAAGTGCATTTTTGTCCAGTTCATTTTTTCCCCTAAAACTTCCACACCTTAACATTAATTAACAGATTGTCTGTCAGGAGTACACAAAACCAATTTAAGCCATATTCATGACAGATATAAATGTTCTATTTTAGATATTCAAGATGAAGGTCTACCACACTGGTTCCCAGTTTGTAGTCCAGACAATCCCAGTGTGCTATAGGAGGACCATATCAAATATATCCATATCGAACATGTCATGTAGCAGAAGTTCAGCTATTCTGGTCTCACTCTCTCCACTGGTATAGACTATAGATATGCATATCTATTTGCGGTTCATTGACGTGAAAATGTTTGTAACCTGCCGTTTACTCTTCATTTAATTTAAGGCGTTTATATTCAACCGACCTCTCAGCAAAGGTGTTCAACCATCTGTGGTTCAGCACCTCGTGACGGAATGAGACTCTGGCTGCTGTTAAGCAATATTGTTCACCTGTCCAGAGAAATATCTGATGGAGAATTTATACACACAAGAAAGCTGTTTAATGACAAGTGATAAAGTAATCTATTAAAACATATATTCGTTATCCCTGTACTGTCTGTGGCGCAACAGCACACAGCACTCGATTACCACTAGGTGGCAGTACTGACACATGATAATCAGTATGTCAGCTCCCAACTCATAATTGTGCGTTGGATTTAAGTGTATTCTGATGTTTGTGACAGATGTAATTTCTGTCATTCCTTGTCACCAAATGTTAGATCTAATTTTCATTTTTTAGTAATTACAGTGAATGCTTGCACATCAGCAAGTCCATCAACAGTATAGCAAATGGCTTTGCCAGTCAGACTTTACATTGCTCATAATCAAATGAAATACTGCAATCAAAATTGTTCTATATAACATATTTCAGTGATAAACAATGTCAAATAATGCTTCGTTTTTTATATCCGATCTAATGGTGAAATAAATTAGAAATATTTCAGCTTCAGTTTGTAGCGGTAATTTGTGGCATGTTCTGGCGCCTATCGAAGCGAGCAGCTTTAAAAATCTAGTCTCATTTTAAGAATGGAGCTCAGGTCAATGTATGAAAGTCATGCTCTGCAGAAACATAGATAGTTTGGATACTGTTAAGCTGTCATGAACATTTTGTTTTTACATGAAGGTGGTTGAAGTTTTAATTGAAGTCAATGGTCGAAACACAAAACTTGATGTGAATTAGAAAATGTTTTACAATTTGATTCGGTACATGAAGTGTGAATTATTGAAAATGTGGCCCAAACAGATTGTGTAATAACAAAAATATACATTTTACTCAAACCACTAGATCTCCCACCTGCCAAAGTGAAGTTTATGAATGGGACGATACAGATCAATAAAGAAAGAAACAAAGAAACAAAGAATAGAGGCTGATATTGGCTACTATACCAAAACATAGTGAAATTTCTATCCCTTAAGATTTTATACCTGCCACTAACTCCATTGTTGAATATTTAATGTCAACAATGATGTTGATATAATGTTGACGTATGATTAATAATGTTTAATTGCTTTATCAGGTTTTGTATATTGATGCTTCATATCATTAGCAAATATTTTTCGATTTTATGACACATATACAAATGTTGTATTTCATTTGTTTGTATTTTACTGTAGACAATAAAATCAATTCCTATTTGTCTTTCCTCTGTTTTGTTCATCCAGATTTGTTTATCCAGATATGGAAGAGTGTTGCTACCGGACCGTAATAAATGCTTTATAATGCTTCATGAGAAATATTTTTCTGTAAAGCTTTTCTAAATACACAATGCTCCAATTCCCCTTCATAACTGACTGACAGGCAGAAATGTAAAAATAAATCTCTTTATTGGCTTGCTGCAGGAAATCAGCAACAACTTCATCAAACAGATTCAGGTAAGTGTACGCCTACATGTATTTTTCAGTTAAAATATCGCTATTGCGGTTTATCCATGTATGTGTAGTCAGAATGTAGTGCCCCAATAAACTAATAAGCATTTGTTTTGACATTGACATCTTCAGAGGATGAGGTTGCCTTGCTTTCCATCAAAAGTCTGGTTCTGTCTGAGGGCTGAATCAGCAGAAAAGCTGACCAGTTCAGATTTGACAGCTCTACCCTGAATGTCACATTACGCATGGCTTAACATCCTGGTACACACTTTGGTGATGGTGATGAAGCTGATGATAATACGATCCGCTGCTGCTAGGATGGAGGGAAGAGATTCCATTTAGGTTCAAAACAAAATCCTTCCTGTCACACACTGGCGCTGAATGGCTTGAATACCGAGATAGTCCCACTGTAAACAAATAGGAGAAAATGAAGTCAAACATCAAGCTAATCAATGTGCTTGCATGTGATTTCTTCCATAGATGTCAATCTGGAAACTTTTGTTTAATGTGTAACGTTTTTAAATAATATTTTTTTTTATCCAGCTATGTGTTAGTTATCTATCATTAGTTAGTTTGTTATCAATATTAGTAGAGGTAAAGATGCAGGTAAACCTTATTTGTTTGGTCTTATGCATTAATAGGACAATGGATATCCACATTCAAAAACACAATATAAGTAATACAAGACAACAATATCATACAGTGCACCGATTAGTTAGACTAAAGTAGTACTAAACTTGATAAATAAGAAAGAAAAGTTTTTAATGACCATTTTTTTGCCAGTGTGTTGGATTCAGTTTTTGTTACTCCCTCATTCATTTTTATAAAACCATATTATGGAATCGTCTTGTGTGTTACTTGTTGATTAAATGTAGTCTATATTGCATGTATATTCTACCACAATGGCTTATTTTTGAAGATTTACCCACCTTAGCTGACTTTGTGTTTTTTCGTGGCCTAAAATTACATTTAAAAGATGAAAAGGTTTCAGGAACTTTTACTCTATATATGGGACACAGAAAATAGTGCACACTCCAAAAACAATTTTATATCAGGTGCATGATAAAAACTGAAGTCAGTACTGACCAAAGGAAAAACAATAGCTACACAACCATTACTTTCCCAATTTCTAATCTTTTCCCTACTTAACTGTTTCATTGGGTTGAAACGCTGCACAAATAAAGCTTGCTAGGAGTCCGTGTGCAGGAATTCTCCTTCCATCGATCAGGACAGACATTTTATGAAATGGTAAATATTTTAATAAATAAGATTTCTGATTTGTAGAAATAAACATTCTTATGTGCTCAATATCCATTTTCCTTTCTTTTTATCTTGCGCAGCCCATTCGTTTTGCATTTGAAACGTAAAAGATATTCCCATAACAGGTAGTGATTTTGAAAATCACTTTCAAAATCAATTTGTACAGGTGTGTTAACATTTACACCACATAATAAATAACGTGCAAACTCCCTGGATGTCAGAGAAAAAGGTCTCAAATAATTCAAATACACTTAGTTTCTGTTTTGATTTGATCGATAATTTATCAATACAGTTTAATGGCAACCTTGTACGGCTACATTGATTCTTATCATATGCCTCTTGTTGTGACTCTCCCCAAATAAAATAAAACACCATAATATACCTGAAACGTCAGAGGAATCTCGCCCATTATGGTGAAGATAGCTTTGTTCCAGAGAGTAAGATGGCATTCCCGAGTGCAAAGCAGATGGTGTGGGACTGTTTGAAACCAGCGATTGCTGTTTGATATATGAAGATACACCGGGTGAAGTCCAGTGTGAGGCGGCATTGGCATAAGGCGACTGACAGTCCAAAGTACCGACCATCGCTGGCGAGGATTGCAGGGGGCTACTGCTGCTGTCCGGGCAATAGTCCGAATTAGAAGCCACCTGACAGGCACTCATATAGGATGACCCGGAGCTTGGAGACATATGTGGGACATGATGCCCCCCTCCTAGTCCCTCGAAGCTACCTGGCACAGTGTTACCCATCAAGTCTATGTTGTAACCGTTGTGGCATGCCAGTGAGGCAGAAGGTGATTGGAAATCAAAGTTTTGTGGCAACATAGACGCACCAAAGCCGATACCGTTCATCATCCTATACATGGGTTTCAAAGCTTGGCATTTCCTACGGAACCCTCGTGGTCTGCGACGAAATGAGCCCTCCTCGAACATAAACTCACTACCTGGGTCGATAGTCCAGTAGTGGCCCTTGCCAGGTCTGCCGAGGCCCTTGGGCAGCTTGATGAAGCACTCGTTCAGAGACAGGTTGTGTCTTACGGAGTTTTTCCAGCCCTGGTACGACCCCCTAAAGAAAGGGAAGCGGGCCTGGAGGAACTGATAGATTTCACTCAGGGTAAGCCTCTTGGTCGGTGAGCTTTGAATAGCCATCACAATCAGAGCAATGTATGAGTAGGGGGGCTTTTCAGGTCGCCTCAAGCCAGAGTTCCCCTTTTTCCCTTTGGTTGCGCTCTCCATCACTGACTGTGTGGTCAGCAGAGCTGCATTCAAAGCACCGGCCGCTGGACTGGAGCGCAGAGGATTAGGTGGGTCCAGATGTTGCTGGGAGAGCTCAGTCGTCATGGTCGCCCCCTGTTTCGATCCTACTCAACGTGGGGACACTGCAGGGCTGGAGCTAAGAAGATATTCTCCCTATCTGTCAAAAGCGTCTTAAGAAAGATTCCCTAATGCGATAATTGGAAAGATCCCGTTGCGATGCACTTCTCTCAAGAACACCAGCCGCTGCTCCTCCTTCCTCTCTCTCTGTCCATTGCTGGCAATAATCCCATAAGAGGGAGTAGATAAAGCTCCTCGACTTTGCTTGCGTATATCCACTCGGCCAAGCACAACTCGACCACCTATCAATTCTCAAATCTCTCGCTGCCCCTAGATATCCTCCAAATCCCTCGAAGAAATCGCCAGGAACCGGAGATCAGCTCCCTCCCCATCTGGCCAGGATCCAGGCTAGAAGCCGGACACAACACAGTGGAGTAACATAAATCTCCTCCCACCACTCGCTTTCCATAACACCTCTATCCCCATTTATCAGACTAATATTTGGCACTCAGCAGTTCACTTTTACAACCCACTGTGGGGCACAGTTTGCGCAGATTCATTTGAATCAGTCGCTTTGGCCGCTGGCGTAAACGCGCAAACTGTGATGGAACAGGCTAGTGGTTTAAGGTGTACAGTAGAACCAGGAGTCCTAGTGCAATGCTCATTTGTTTGCGGTCTGTTCAGGGTTAGGAGTCTGACATGAGAGGAAGCATGCTTTTTCCATCAGACCTTGCCAGCATACCACACACAGTGCACAAGTGTCAGTTTACCGCTTGGAGCCTGGATCGCATCCCTGGAGAAATGAATTGATTACAGAAGTGATCCAAATATAAGATTCAGGGTTTCCATATCTACTGCGGCGCAATGGTACTGTTAGTTATTTTGTCTAGGCCTAAATAACAGAATATTCAAAAATCGTTGGTGTTATTGTAAATGGTTATACAGGTTGTGCCTTATGTGCTGGTAGCCCAGTATATTATAGCTTCTGGCCATGACGCATTGATGGACTTATATGGACCTTTTCCTTTTAGCCCCTGCAAAGTATTTACTACTAATGTTTGGTGTCACAAGGAAGCTTCGCCAAAACAATAATATGAACATAAAATCGTTTTTATAAATCAACAAAAACTATCTCCCCAGAATACCCGGCAACATCAAACCCAATAACCCCGCTGCGTCCAGGATGCACAGCCGCTTTAAAGGAAATTTGGTTTCTAGCCGCAGAAGAATAGGCCTACTTGGAAAGGCTTTGAAAAAAAATCACACAAGGATCATGCTTGGATACTTGAAGCCACGGATTTTTTGTGATCTATTGTGGATTTAAATTCAGTTCAGTTCGTTCAGGATGGAGTATTTGTATTCTCCTTTTTCCTGCGCCTGTGTGGTGAAACAGGCGACAGCTATTTGCAGCGCCAGACAGAAAACATAAATATTGGATGCACGTATCCGCTAACAGCGAGCTTCACGGACACGGAAAAATAAATAGTTACGTGAACTTCTCTAGAAACGCTGCAGCCAATGTAGGCCAGCATAAACCACGAAGATAAAAAATCTACTAATGACACTAATAGTACAGCTGCCACTATATCCACTGCTATTACTACAACTACTCTATTTGTCTATTATTATCATTATTATTATTATTATTGTTATTATTTGTTGTTGCTGTTGTTGCTGTTTATCATCTTCTCTATCATTATTACAGGAAGCAGAGACATAGGAGCTATATGTGCTGGTAATGCAGACGGTTATACAGGCCTATACAGGCGCTTTGGAATCCATTTCATATCAAGTGCCTTCACACAGAGGGAAATAGGCCACTGGTAGCCATTGGTGCACCTGCCACCATCCTAACAGCGTCGTTGAGTCAGTTGTCTTTTTTTTATTTTGTGTATTTGAATGTATGATAGAGTCTTATGAACCCTATTAAGATGCATTGGAACATAACGGGTGTAAATGGTGTCACATACTTATGCTGTCGATCTGGATAGACCTACTTGTTGTCGGGATTATAGGATAGACGAGGATTATGGTTGTGATCACTTTGTAATTCCATGCTGAGTATTGTTGTAACAGATGTAAACAATACAAATACAGATCATCATAAAGTTATAGCCTTTATTACTTTGTGAAAAGATTGTATTGAGGCATAAGAAAGAAATAAACAAAAACAGACAAACTGCAGATTTTAACATTTTGTAAACAAAAACGTACGGGTAATTCAGTAACATTTAGTACAACGACTCTTAGAAATATCAAGCATAAAAATGCAATCGTAGGCTGTAAAAGGAAATGACCAGGTAAGCAAACATTAACCAAGTGTAGCTCCTTGCCACCACAACGTGTCAAATCCAACTAGATCACAACATAAAGGAAAAAAGTTGAGCTCTGTCTTTGTGTTTGGCCTTAATCCCTTCAAGTCCATCATCACAGCATATTGATGAGTTTTGATGGATGGTATGCATCCGCCCTTAAGGTAGATGACGTTGGGACTGCATACGTTACACTGAAGGGTGAGTCCAGATTTAATTCAGGCACTGCAAAACTGTCTTTGCAATGCCCCCCGTTTGAAAACAGCCCACCGCCATGTGCGCGTAACTCATGCGCAGCGCAGGAGTTCATATGGCACAGTGACTTGACGTATGGAAAGGAGGCAGGTGGACTGGAATGAGGCGTCATTAAATCTGTGTAGCGCGGCCACTCAAAAGCGGGGAGAACCGAAAAATCGTCGTTGCCCTTTTCCCTCTTGAATGGTTTGCTGAGGATACTGTCTATAGCAAAAGAACTAGTAAACTTGGCACAGGAAGCAGTTTTGGTGACAGGTGTGGACGGTGAAGTACTCTGCGCGTCCTCAATATGCTCGGAGACCTCTTCTTCCTTGCTTAACTTTTTGTTAATGCGCTTTCTTCTGCGCCGGAATACTCCATCGGCAAACGTGTATTCACTGTGAGGATTAAGCATCCAGTAATTGTCCTTCCCCCAAGGTCTGGACGGGTCCCGGAGCACTTTGAGAAAGCAGTCGTTAAGAGACAGGTTGTGTCGCACTGAGTTTCTCCAGCCGGTGTAGCTGCCTCTGAAGAACGGAAACTTTTTCATCAGGTAGTCGTTTATTTCCGCCAAAGTCAGACGTCCTGATGTGGAATCCCGGATAGCCATGGCGATGAGGGCAATGTACGAGAGCGGGGGCTTGGGTCTCCGCGTGTACGGTTTCCCCTTGCTGTCCGGGCAAGGAGTGACAGGTGGCGGGCTGTGCGCCACGCAGTCTCCATCGGAGCCCAACTCCTCCTCACAACAGAGGGGAGAGCGCACACTGCCCTCCGCATCACTGGAAATCTCCAAAGCTTTCATATCATAGTGGCTTCCACACAACACCTCTAATTTCATGTTGATTACTTCTCCTGTTCTGCAAAACAGTGTCCAATATTATGCGCTCAAATGTTTCTCGGTGAGCTATCCGCGTTGAGTCCGTATAGTTTAGAATTGTCAAGGTCACTCGGAATTAGCCCGGAAACCGATGAAGCCAGTCACTGCCGTGATACCTGCCAGAGCATTCAAGCCTGTCTCACCTACAGCCTGACTTGAGAGCAGTTTATATGTGGCTCACCTCAGGGCCAACCCAAGAGGGCGGGGCTAGATCATTTCAAAGGAACATCACAAAACATCTTCATATTCCGTGGATGATGCACTATAATAAGAGCATTCATCATGACACTGTATAGGATATCTTTATCAATCAATAAGGGTGGACGGGCATTGAGCAGCCCTTTCATTGTCCTCATTAACACTCAATACAGCCTCTTACTGCTTCACCTGTGAAGTTTAATCTGGCAGACACCGTGGGACTGTTTCACCTGAGACAACCAGGTGGCGTGCGTTTCCTTTGGATTTGTACCTGCGGGTCAAATCTCTATTTGAAAGCATTTTTCAATCCTAGCGCCCCATTCGCTCCCAGAACGATCCTGTCAGATACAGTTTGACATCTATTAGGTCCACAACATCGTCAAAAAACAAATCACCAGAAAACTGCACTTCACCACTCTCATCCAGCAAGCACCGATGCTGTGTTTTGCCAGTCTCCAGTGTAAAATTTAAATCTCTTTCAACTGGATAACACACTGTCTATCAAATTTGTCATGTAGCAGGTGTAGAATTCTTAAATGGTTTGTAAAGGAGAGAAAATATATGATTTCTAACCAATGGCATGATGTGTGGTTGTTCTCAGTTTCATGTCCTTGCTCATGTCTTTAGCTGAACATTTCCACTTATCAATGTCAGGGCTAGAAAGACAAATGGCCTTAAAGTGGAAAAAGACTCAAGTGCTTTCAGGCTCTCACACATCAAAGCCCTTTGTTGCAGTGGAGGACAAGTCCCTGCCGACTTGACAACCCACGTAGAGACGTTGTTGTTGTTTCTCTTCATCTCTGGTCCTCCTTGTTGCTTAGTGCTGGGGATAGTAGACTCACCTGACAAAATTACTCATTGCTCTCTATTTATTTTGGCCCTGAGGCTTCGGATGACTTCAAGGACTGAGGGAGTTATGGTGATATGATACCAAGGTTACAGTAGTTTCTACGTGCAAAGACAGTATTCCTCGTCTATGATCTGTCTCTCGCAACACATTGTAGCAGTAGAAGAAGAGTGTGAGTTGTAAACTTGAGTTATGTTATTCCTCCTATAGCTAATGTCAGTGTTTTGTTCTCATTTAGTGCCATTCCTCAGCTCAGAATTTCTGCTATGTTTACTCCAGATGTTTGTGAACTATTCTCCCACACTCTGTAGGGTTCACCTGACAGTCATGACAAACTGAATAACCCATCGCCGTGCTATTGGCAGTCTGATTCCTTGCAAATTATCACTAATTTCATCAGTTGTCACCATCTCTCTAAATTATTTTGTGCGGCATCAATGCTGGTCACAAAATAGTGTAACAGTCATCTAGAAACAGATGGTGATGTCATATGCCAGCCACTGACATCTAGTCATTGCTCCAAGTGCTCCAAGTGCTTCAAGTTTCAAGATGTTTTTGCATGTAGACTGCATGCTGTTTGTGAATGTGTGTATGTTATGGTAGAATATTTAGAGTGATAATATGTTTGTGTTGTGTGTGTGACACCCAATCCATGGTGAAGTCACTATTTTGAAAGGTGGCGTGTCAAGGATGTAAGCCAACCACACAATGACAAGAGCTGAAATAGCATGTATGCATTCTGTTCCTTGAATGTAGCAACTTGAGTGAATGTGTCTATGTGTGTTCATGTATACATCTTGATTTACTTGATTTTACCAGAGAGGAGTTGGTACACTCCTTATATAACCAAGTTACAGCAGTGACAACAGTGAATTACCTGTTTACCATAGCTCAGTGTCCCAGTAGTTGCCCTTTTGACCCTAAATCATCAATGATGTTCATATTACAGAAGCTTGAGGTCAAAGGACAGGTAAAGTAATTATGAATGACCAGATGCTTGGCAGGATTTTAAATAACATTGCTACTGACTTGACAAATTTGTTGTTAAATTTTCCCCAATCAATGACATATTGCCATAAATTATTTTAACAAAGCAGTTGACTAACAGTTACTGCCCTTGCTGTCTCATTCTTTCTGTCTCTCTCATCTCATTCAGGATCAGCGTTATGAGATTTATGAGGAAATTCGATTACGTACAGGGCCTTACGTACAAGCGCTAGATCAGATAAGGCCCCAGTTAATGTTTCCATTATCTCAGGTTCTAACACACGCATACACACATATACTAGTGACCAACTGTGAGCTGTGCACATGGAAAACCTTCACCTTAAAGAGAGTGTTTTAGTAGGAAGAGTGAAAAAATGAGAGAGCGGTTTGTTCTTTGTGAGAACTAAGTACATTATGTCCATAATGTACTTAAAGCACCTTATGCTCCAAGTGACATTGATACTGATCCACCAAACAGATGCAAATGCCCATTTTACACCTGCAGTCACTCATGGATGAGGAACATTGTGAAACACATAATCAGATCTTATTTCATTGAGTGACATCCTGGCTATTGCCACTACAAGTCAGTGAACTTGCACTCCTAGTATCTAAACATTTGAAAAAAACCAACACCATTCAATAAATGCCAGGTTGCATGCATACTGTAGACCTACTTGATTAGTATTTACACATACAGTAGCTTCATCAATACAAACATAGCTGCAGGAGCACTGATTTAGCATGCAGTACATACAGCACATAATATACTGTGGCCCTGCAATCTCAAATACTCAAGTTCTCAAGGACCATGAATTAGTATGCTCTAAGCTCCAAATAAACTGTATACTTTGCTTCGTGGCAGAACTGTAAGATGATTGAGCCCAGCAGTGAATCATGAAAGAAACACATGCTGTCTAATACCTTCCCTATGGCTGTGTTTGTTTCTAAAGGAAAATAGTTTTCCAGTCATTTGGTGGGAGGGCTCGAGGCATAAGCATAAACAATCGTATTGTTAGTCGATTTCAGGTGTAAATAATAAGGCTGAGGTTAAGAACAGTGCAGGGAGGATAAGCTAGTAATGGCCAGTGTACAATGTGTATTTACATGTTGTATTCATATTGGGTTTTGTTGTGTATTGTGTGTTCTCATGTTGAATGATTTTTCAAGCATTGGGGCAGACCAGGCCTTGTCTGCCAGATTGTTCATTTGAGGAGTTCATAGTTTGTTTTGTCAAGTTGTATTCCTTGCTACAGATATGGAAGTCAAACACAGATTCAACACAATCAAAATCCTGCGTGTGTCAAACAAAGCTAGAGGAGACAACTGTTAAAGTGAATTTTACAAGGCAGTGATGTATTTGTTGAGGATATACAGAAACGTTCCCACATATTCTCACATACAGAAAGATTAAATAAATGCAGAGATAAAATGGCCATTATATTCAACAGATCCATACTTTTGTGCCAGTGAAAATGTCTGTCCCAATGGTTCTGTAATGATTGAGTACTGGTGGACCCAGAAGCAGACACAAGCTGGAGGCAGAGGTTCTCAGGAATGCAAGGTTTTACTAGAGAGTCATCAGAAGCAGTACAGATAACAGCAATAGCAGACAAGGGACTTACTATACTGGGAAAGCTAGCACAGACGCTAGGCGTACTGGGGCAGACAAACTAGACAAGCAAGCAGTGAGCATGTATGCGAGCAGAGCTAATATACACAGGGGAAGATGTGGGATTGGAATCAGCTGTGCAGACAGGAGCCCTCAGGGACACGCCCACCAACCTGCAGGGAGAGAGGGAGAGAGAGACGGACACACACGACAACAGGGAGACAGTAACAGACGAAGACTCGAATTCAGGGGAAAGTGAGGGCAAAGGCTAAGCAGCCGTAACAGGTTCTTTGCACAGAAGTTAGTTCATGTATTTTCTTGATATCATGACAAAAAATACAGAACAATTGTGTAGCTTGCAAGACAGGATACATATAGCCTTATTTAACATATGATTTATATGATCTTAGACATTGTACTTATTTATTGATTGATTGATTATGTACTTATATTTTTTGAAATGTTTGTCCAATTATTCAATTTTGTACATTTCTGTTTATGCAATACATGTTATATGTTTTTTTTATCTACTTCCTAATTTCATTTTTGTTATTTAATGTGTGAAATGTCTGGGAAAAAAACACCTTAAAATCTGGTCTTGGCATTTCATTAATGTAAACTATTGCAGCTAACTGCGCAAGATGTCTAAAAATAACTACCTGAAGATGTCAACCTGACATGTTTGCAGAACTCCAGCTCGAGGGTTGCGTCTCTCATTCTATGCAAACAAAAAGGATTTGGTTGCGAGACAGCAGATAATTTCAGACGTTCAGATGTTTTGTTGTAGATTATGCTGTTGAGCGTGTAAAGATCATTGAGCCTCTTCACCGAGTCTGGGACGAATTCAAAGGTTCAAAATAGAAACGGAATTCCACTTTGATTCCAGACATTCCTTCATGTTATTTATGGCAGCAGTGTGTTTATACTCATTGTGCAATACATTCCACCTCAAAGTATTTCATCAGCCAATAATTATAGTATTTTGACAGCTCTGTTTTCAAACCACTTTTCCAGTGTCTCAGTATCCAATCGGAGCTTTATGGTTTTGCACAAAATGTGAGTGGTCTTAGTAATCATCGTACAGCTTACAATACGGATTGTTTCTTCATGTACATTTGGTCCCACCCTGTTAATGCACACCTTGTTTCTTCTTTTGCAACTGCCTAGCAATATGTGAAAACAGACCACATTCATGAAGATAAGATGAATTAAGAAGCATTCAGTGTTATGTTTGTACATAACATATCAACATATTTGAAAACTTTATTCAGCTGTTTAGTAACTTTCTGTGAACTTTTGATGCTTAAATAAAGGAGTGCTGTGAGCCAAGAATTTGAAGATGACAGTAAACAAAGCTCAAGTTCTCTCATGCCTACTGATATGAAAGTAGCAATGAAAGAGGGAGTGAAGGCAGGCCCTTGCGTGTTGCTGGCTTAAGAAGTTTCTATTTTGGTCTCTTCACTTCAGAGGTAAAGCACATGAGCTGCCAAACAAATGGGAACAACAATGTAATGAAATAGCAATTAAAGTAACAAGCAGGATAGGTTATCTACAGGTGAGGAATAGACTATAGCCTATTGAGATGTACTGAATTTTCTTATCCTAGTTATGCTTTTAACTTGTGGATGGAGGAGCCAAGAATCATACTGTTGAGGGCCACAGAATCAAACACCAAACAATTATTGCTCTTTCTCCATTTTAGCTGTTTTCAAACAACTAGTGGCATAAAGCCTGAAAAGCTCAAAAGCTGGTGATATTTTGAAGGGTCTTGGTGGTCTTGGTTGGCCACTGTTACTGTGGAACCTACTTGGACAAAGGAGGCAGTAAAAAAAAATGAAGTGGATTGAACTTATTTTGTCAAAATGGCAGCCTGCAACATGCTCACTCATTTCCATATTGTTTCAGTATAGGTTCATCAAAAAAATAAGAAATTTTCATCACAGATAGCCTGAATGATGGGTTCCAGGGATCCAGGTCTTCCTGTGCCAGACTTGAGCTGGGAGGAAGCTGGGGAGACTGGGTAGCAGATAGGGGCTAGAGACCAATGTGGTGTAGCAGTTAGGATGTGTATTTCATGCAAGCCCTCTGTGTGAGTACACCACTTAACTCCTCTCTGATGTTTAGACAAAAAAAGAGGGAATGGGTAATGGTGTAGCTTGTAAATGGAGAAAAAATGTCCACACTGAATGAGGGTAACGTCACAACAGCATGAGTGATAACAGACAGTGAAAGCGTTAAGAAAGGGGCGCAATCATTTCTCTATTTATTCTCTCTAGGGTTCTGGGTGGTGAGGTCTGTACTGAGGGTTAGCGTGTAAGCAGCCGCCTGAAATAGTCAGAGCCTCACAAGCTGTTACTGACATGCAGTAGTTACATTCACAGCTGGGCTAGAGAGCTGCTAACATCATCACACTATGGTAGAGAGAAAGGCCAGATAAATATTTCAATCTGAGTATGCATGGAATGCAAACAAAAAAAATAATACTAGGTGGGTTTGATGGCTCTTTTAAATCAAACGTTTTTTCACTTCTATTATTTATGTTATTAAAGAATGGCTATGATTTTGAGAGAAATGGTTCCCCATTGACATACAGTAATACTGCACGCCAATGAATTCCAATAGGAAACTACAACCAATTTCTCTGATGAAACAATACTACTACTAATACTATTTAGCATTGAAGAAGCACTTTACTGTCGCAGGATCATTTGCTTGGTTATATGACAAAACACATTTTAGAGATGATTCAAATAAAAGAGTATAGAGAGTGCTTCTAATGAGTTCTGGTTGTCACTCGCTGAAAGAGGAAGGAGTTCTTCATGCAGTTTGGTGTGCTACTTCCTGATGAAGGTCACAACATGGCTGAGACATGTTGGAGTTGTTTTTAATATGTTCTTTTAAATTAGCCGTGAGATAAATGCTTTTACAAAATTTGATTGAAAAGTGCCTCGGAACCGTTTCAAACTTTGGACTTTTACAGAGACCTTTAAAATGCAGCCCAACCTTGCAAACCTTGCATTCAACCCTCTTGTGCTTTAGACTGATCTGCACTATGTACAAGGCTAATTAATATTTGGTTCAAAATTGTTGTTAACTGTAAAGGTTAATCCATCACCTGTGGAACATTTGTCATCCCTCCTGATCACATCTAGTTTACAGACATAGTGACTCAAACATAAGTTAAAATATGTGCAATGATATGATTGCAGTTCAGGTTTAATCATTACAGAGTTGTATTGTTTTATTATCTTTTATCTTTGTACTCAGGTTATATTTGTCCTTCTAAGTCTTCCTGGGCCATTTCTAGTATTTTAACAGGACTCAGACATACCATTTTGATTCAGGTAATGCTGTCAATGTAATTTTCCTGTTGATAAACACCTTGTATTCATCTAGCAAGCTTGAGGGCTCACAGGTTTCTGCAAATTCCTAGGTACTTTATTTGTATTGTTTCATTAAGAGATTGTTCCATTATCATCTGGTTTGCAAGGTTAACTTTGTGTAAGAAAAAGAGAACATCATCCTTATGTATGATGGAAGCTGTATGGATTGTTTGACTCTGATTACTATAATAACTGTGAAATATGTTTACACATGGGGCTTCTGATCTTACCTGAACATCAACAATGCACCGCAGCTTTACTCTTCATCTTTAAGACAACTTGTAATGACCTCTGATGAAATCCAAGATTCTTATATAATATGTCACCAGATATAAGCCTGTGAATATTTTCCCGCCTGTAAACATTGTCCCGCCAACCGTGGTTCATGGTATGTGGGACATCATGTCATCATGGTGGCGTCTGTGTGTCTGTGTGTAGACACATTCTTGTGAACACAATAACTCAAGAACTATGCATGATAGAAGCTTTATAGTTACACCACATGTTCCCCCTATAGAGTGGATGATCTGATTAGATGTTGGAGCTCTATTTTGACAAAGAAATACTCAGAATTACTCATACATTAATTATCTAAATGAATAGACTCATGAGAATAACTGTTTATGTTTAGTATACCATGATGTTAGGTGTTATATACTACTGCCTTTCTTCTGGGGTTCACCAGGTTCCTCATCACCTGTAGGTAATATTACTCCCTCTTTACTTTACTTGACAGACTTGATGTATTTTTGTTGCCATCTGTTTGGCAGCCTGTGTGCCCAAGCCTTGAGACGATGAGACCACTAACCAAAATAGAAACAATTCAAAGCTGTAAACAGGGAAAGGCGTGTTCCCTCTCTTCTGCTTGTGCATATAACTGGCATTGTTGTAGTATTGGAAACACTCTGTTGTGTGAATTGAATTCTAAAACACACAAAATCCGAAGGTTCATAAAAGCACCAAAGTTACGCCACCACAGTGATCATTGCACAGTTGCTAAAGCTTGTAGTCATCATTTCAAGGTAATTGGTAATTGGGTCGATCTAATTTTCTCTGTCAGTGTTTTGTCTAACCTGCAAGAGGTTATTAAATATTTATAGCTGTGTATTAAGTCTTGAAATGCACTGACATCAGTTTGTTTTACACCCTCGCTAATGCTAGGGGCAGAATGAAGACATGATCATTGGTGGGTTCTGCCTTGTTTACATGCTACTGTTCAGATGCTGATAATGCCACCATGTCAGCAGTTACAGGGAATGAATATAAAGCTGAACCATTGTTAGCCTTTCATTACAGTTGAGCAATTTGCCCTTGTTTCCCTCTCAAATCGTAACAGCTTATATAAGGCCTATTCAATTGAAACAGACACCCCAGGAAAGTAAATGCAAAACAGATGGCACTTTGTTAAGATCGGATACTGAAGGATATGCAATGGCTTTTTTGTTCAGGATCTCTTTAAAATCACTCAACACCGCTTTCTTACTGGTTTTCTCACCATCCTAACTTATACATTTCTTCATTCAGAATAGCAGTGTTTTGTAGCAGCAGGTAGAGTTATAAATGTTCTTACAACAATTGTTCTGGATTGTCAGGCTGTCTTATAATGTGCTGGCCCTATGACTCCCATTCATTTTGCTTTAGGGGTGGCTAACCATAGTTTCACTGTATAGTTTCACCTGATTCTTTGACAACCTTCCAGCCAAAGAAATGCCTGAATACCAAGTGAAATAATAATAATTATAATAATATATTGAAAGAAGGGTATTATCATTTAACAACTCAGCTTATAGAATGTGTTCCCAGAAGAAATATGCTTCTATAAGTAGCAATAATAATACAAAAAATGTGTTATCATTTAGTTACTTATTAAAGTAGTTACATAATTCATAGTTACAGGAATAAGTGACAACACCAACACTAAATATCACATACTGAGGTATAGTAATGAATCCCAAACATCAGTCACTGCACTGGTCCCTGGGGCAGCAGGTTGGCCTAGCGGTTAGAGAGACCAACCCATGACCGGAGGGTCGCTGGTTCGATCCCCAACACCACCAGGGGGGTGTATTCCAGCTGTGAGCTGGTGATCCAAAAATGACTGGTGTCACAGCTACAGTGCCCACCAACACTGCCGAAGTGCCCTTGAGCAAGGCACTTAACCCCAAACCGCTCCAGGCACGCTGTTCATTGGCTGACGCCTGCACTCTGACCTCTGACCTGAAAAATGCATGTATGTGGTGTGTGTATATATCTAGTCAGGGGTATGCAAAAAAAGCATTTCACTGCATGTATGTGACAAATAAAGTTCCTTTCCTTTCCCCTAGCTAGCAGTGCTGGAAATGAAAAGAGCAATCCATTTTCACTTTAAGTGCACACAGTCTCATGAACCTCCTCACCTTTGTGTGTGTAACGTGATTATTCTCCCTTTGTATCTAGTATCTGAATGGAAGCCATGGAATGTCAGGTCTTAATCTGTGCACGGTATATATATGTACCACATTAGTTGGTTTGGGCCAGTGTTGGATTTGATTGATTGATTGATTTGACATTGGCAGTTAGCCAGCTCACTGCTGACCAGTTATCCACACCCCTTATCTGAGAGGAGAACAGTGGGTGTGCAGCCATGGTCTGATGCCCTGTGCCTAAACATTTGAAGCTGGATTTGTAAATCGATGTTTGGGATCTTGATGGGTGTTTTGATACTACTTTGTCATCAGGTCTTACTTGGAGTTTCTGTTTTTTAAGTTTTAGACAGCAACTGCCTGAAGTTATAGTACACGATAAGATAAGTCAAGCTTACTGGACAGGTCCATCTGAATTCCTATGTCCCACAACACCCTTTGCCCTCATCTTTAACTGCCAGTCTCTGTTTGTGGAATTGTTGCTTATTTGATGTATATATTCCTAAAGGTCCTGACCCTGACACCTTCTGTGTATTAACCAGAGAAAATGACTATTCACAGTGAGCTGTTTAAAAAAAAATCCAAAAGCTGTAAGCAGGGCTTAGTCTGCCACAACCATGCTCAACTTGCTTGCAAAAGCTCTCTGCTCCAGGCAACGTTCGTGCAGACAAGTGGAAAAGAAAGCTCTGTGACGGGATCCCCCTTCAGGTGAAGTGTTGTTAGATAATATCAGCATTATTACAGCTACAGAACCTGTTTGGGTTATTTTCAAGTGAGAGAAAAAAAATTGAGAGGGGGAAAAAGGCATAGACAACAAAGGGCCCTGCGTGCAAATGGGAGGAGGAACTCCCTTCAGGTGAGTGCCTGTAAAACATAGGCTTTGCACGAAACCAACACAGGTTCACCAGAGTACACCTTATTTAGACTTACTCAGATGGGAATCAGTAGGAGGGCAATTGCCATTTTGTAATAAAGATGGGATGTATGCTAGATCTACGATAATGATGATTATTACAATCCTGATCTTTGCTATCTATTTGGTTTCCAAATTATTCCATTTGTTGTTGCGTCTATTGTCAGGTATTTTTGAGCTATGAACTGTCTCTAAACACCACAAGGGAATTTAGATTTGAAAACTATTGACTATTATGTGTTTAACTACAGAGCAATAAACCCATGCTTATGTCTGTTTGGCCTTGTTTACATAAGCAGGTCTTTCTCTGTGATCATAGTATATCTTTGTAAACTTTGTTCCCAATGACAAATCTACATTTTGGATGTAAATGAATGAGGCTATTTAGATCTTTTGTGCTTAAAGCGAAATAAAAGCCACGTCTGTTTCTCGTGTGGTCTCTGCTGGATTCCATAAACAGATCTCCCAGGTGGTCTGTGTGTGTGTGTGTGTGTGTGGTGTGTGAGTGGTTGTTGTGTGTGTGTGTGTGTGTGTGTGTGTGCTTGAGAGTGTTTGTATCTGTGTCGTGTGGAAGAGAAAAAGAAAGAGAGAAAACCAGCCAGAGAGTGGAGGACAGCCAAGCTCTTACGGATGGTGGAACACTCAGCAGAGCCAAATGCACACTGACAGCTGAGTTTAATGATATTTATTTCCAGGCCACACACTTCCAGACCTGTTCTGGATCTGGTCTCTAGGCTGGACCTGAGCTCAGCACAATGCCCCGAGTCTGGTGTGAGTTTACTCTTGTGTCTTTGTTTGGGGAATGTTTACAGGATGTTTGATGAGTGAGAGTGTGTGTGTGCGTGTGCATGTGTGGGCACGCATTCCCATGTTTGCTGATTCTTCTACCTGTCTGTATGAGAGTGTGAATGCACACTGACAGAGGTAATTGATCTTTTATGACATTTTGGATACACACAGACTCTCCTCCAGGTGAATTAGCCTGCTCCTACCTGCCATCCATAGGAGATTAACAATCTCAGCTGCAGTCCATGCATCTCACCGCGGAGCTCCACCCGGTCACTAAATCTGTTTAGCGTTTGCTCAAGCCTAGCCTTCTTCCAGCAGGCAACACCCTAAGATGCAACACCAGCAGCCATTTTCAGCCATGTTATTCCACAGTGGCTTGAAGCAATGTTCGGGTCATTTCACTTTCAATTGCATTCAGGAGGTGCAATTTCTTTAAAATTCAAACATCCATTGTTTTGATTTATATTTTGAATTGACTGAATTCAAAGTGAACTGCCCAAAATGATTTTATTCATTGTTCAGTCAAGATCCCTTGGATGCAAACCATAATTTAACAAATCCCTCCTTTTTGATTGAGTATAGCTATTGGAATGTATTTACAGTGTAGGGACAATGTTTGGGGGAGCAACAATCTTTGCTAACTGTGCCCTCTTAAGTAATATATACCCTTTTGGGATTTCAGAGATTTGATCACACCTTTGTCTGTGTAGAAAGTATCATGTTTGTTTGATAGCATTGTTTAATTAGGATATCTCAGTGTATGTTATTGTTCTGAAAGAAATTCATCATTATCATATTCCTTTACAGACATTAGTATAATTACTGTAAACAAATGTCTCAGAGGGAGATTGTTTTATGGTACAAAACTAGAGGAGGGCGCTGTTCTTCAAGCGCAAATAGAGCTAAAGAGTTTCTCGCAATGGCAGGCCGATGGAAAATCACTTCTAATGCGTTTATCCTGTTCAGTAAAAAGCAAAAAAGAAAGAAAATATATGTGGATGGCGCTGGTGTGTGTGTATGTGATGGGGGAGGGGGAGTAGCAACATTTGACAGGAAGCATCAGGGGTTTTGGGATGTGAGGTCTTTATTTTGAGAAACACTAGCGCTGGCATGAGATAGAGGCCTCAACCATTGTATCATTTCTTTACGGTTATTCAAACCAAGACAGCACAATTAATTTGACAATGACATACTGATGTTAACAATGTTTCACATAGCACCTTTAAGCTTGAGACTAGTAGTCTGCACTTTGGTGGGTTTATTCCAGTAGGTTGCAAAACATAATTCACTAAAAATGAAAACTGACCACAAATGACTTCAAACCGCAGCCATATCAAATGTTGTTGTTTTTTTAAACTGATTTACACTGTTCTAACAAAACATGAATAACATGAACCACAACAAAGTGCAATCATATCAAGCCTTTTCAATTTACATGATCACAATCACAAACAGTTTACGTGGAGGATAACTTGGTCTTGAAAAACAGTGACAACAGCTGTGTTTCCATGTAAGGCCTCAAAGAAAGATTCCTCAGAGGCACTGACAACCCATTGACCCTGGCTTCCCTCTAATAGCAGCCCTGGGTTGTTTGCGTATGTTGTGGTTGAGTAGAGAGTCTATATAAGGTAGGTCACACAAAGAGGGATTTTTGGTGTGTTTGTGTTGTTTGCAAGAGGTGTCTCCTGCACAAATGACCTTTTAGTTCATTGAAAGAGCAATTGAGAGAGAGAGAGAGAGAGAGAGAGAGAGAGAGAGAGAGATAGTGAGGATGTCTCAGTTTGGGTGTGTTAGAGTTTCCCACCTGTCACCTGAGCAATGTTTTCTGTTTTGACTTGAGGATCTATTATGTTACATTTACCAGCTTCTAAAACAACTGTCAATTGTTAATCAGTGAAAGAGCCCTCACACTCCTCCTTTAACCTCCTGATAATCTTTGAAAATTGATGTTTGGCTGTCAGGCAACAGATAGTCAGTCATAATAGATGTCATTTGAAGGAATGCCACTACACTAGAAAGTACACTAGTAATGTCTCACTGTTTGGAGCCTGAATTCTGGTGTTATGATCTCACACGGAAACAAAGAAAAGCCATATAACCAACATTAAGCACTGTATTTAAGAATACCGTCTCTAATGAAAGCAGCACACTTGAATAAAATAGAAATGTGGCTGTGTTCCTGTTTTTCAGGATATGCTCTCCGGGCCAAGTCTGGGTTAAGATTTCAATTTAGGCTATTGATTAATAGTACAATTAATGACGAAATGGACACAAACTGAATAAAGTAAATGTTAAATATAAAATACAAATAACCCCTAAAATTAGCTCAGTTTTTTTTTTTTTTTTTTTTTTTTTTTTACAGAAACACATGATCTATCTTCAGAACCATATGCTTACCCAGAATTGAATCCTGCCAGCACCATGGACGTTTTCACTGTGCTCCAAAGCAAGTATGTGTCTTGGTGTGTGGCATGTCTACTACGTGGAGAATGTAAACTGTGCTTGAAATGTGATCCTCCTCTCTAGTAGTCTTAACAGATTTAGAGATCTGAGAGAGATTAACGTGGCAAGCTGGTTTCATCTTACTTCTAAGTCATGACTTGTAATTCATAATTCCTTCTATTCTTTTTCATTTATCTCTTAATATTTCTCCTTAAGCCATGGAAACTTTTCCAGTTGGCTGGTAGCTGATGGATCCTAAGGCCAATTTAGGTCAATCCATCAGGCCAAATGGGCATGACTTTCCTCTGTAGCCTAGCAGGGACAGGGCAGTGTTGCATGATCAGACTTTTTCCATGCCAGTAGAGGTGCGTGAGAGAGTCTGCTCCACCCCATTTCATGAATCATTCCTCATTTATGAGATAGCCATCATCTGATAAAACAACATAAATGAGTTGTCTACATAAACATTCCTGATTATGATTGGTGAACACTATGATCCTAGGCTTTGTATGATTCATCTGGATAGGGCTCAAACCAGTCTACAGCAAGACTTGAATTGCACCCAGAATCTGGTGAGCTGGAATGCAGCTGGTGTAGATAGAAATGCCAAGTCTCTTATGATCTTGCCAGGCATCTTAAGTCCAGGTTCTGGGGATCCATGTGGTGTCCAGCTAACCCATTGTCTGAATGGCTGAAATTTTGCACCATACTACACTCTCAATGAATGCTTATATGAGCTGGGAATTCGGGATTTTTTGTTTATTACCAAACTGTATATATATTAATATTTCATTAAGCTTTCATTGTTTAGATAATTATCATTGAATCCATAACACCATCATCTCTGACAACTTCTTTTCAACATTGCCAGTTGTCACAGTTTGTTATGTTCAATAAGACATGCACAGTAAATAGTCCACTGTGGTGACTCACTAGTGGCCTGCTATTGATAAACAGGGAAGTTCAGGTCCTGAGACACTCAAAAGAGACCGGCTATACCTTTCTCAGGAAACTGGCAGTGGGACAACTTGTGAAAGGATGTTTTCTTTACTACACCCAGTGTTTGTCAGGTTTGAAGAGGGAAGGTGGGTTATGTTGGGGTCAAAGGAGGGCTTGCATGAATTGTAATTTCTATTTCAGTCTCTTTGATGGAGGAAGTGTCCCTCTCTTGGGGGTCTTTGGTCTGTCTCTTACCTTTTACCTAGCCAGGGACATCAGAAAGAAGAAAGGCATGAGAGCAGGCCAGGAGAAGAAACAAGGAAGTCTCATCTTCTTAACATCATGATGCCATCACTGATTTGTTGTACCTTGATCTTTGCCTAAAACCTGTGAACACACTTATTAATCAGACTGCTAAAACTTGAAGTAATTTGGAAAGTTTCCTGCTAGTGCTCCCTTAAAATTACCTGTTGTTTTGATGCGTCAACACCTGCACTTAGCATCCTTGTCACAATTTGTCACACTGGTGACAGCGATATTTATCCATGATGACTGTGTCGCCACATTCGCCAACACACCACCTGTAATTTACTTTGTAGTACAGCAACAAACAACGGTGTGTCTCAGAATGACAGCAATGCCTGGTACCTTATGATAATCTGGGAACTCCATCAAGAAGCATGAAGTGGGCCCATAAACACATGGAGGGCCAGAGTCAAAGAGTCAGGCACGATGAAAGCGTTTCCCGTCCATTGACCTCATGTCATTCCAAGCCAGCCTTGTTATGGTGTGAGATCAAAACAAAACCCTTTGTAATCTGATCCGCATTCAGCATCAAACAACCACTACCAACAAAACAACAAACGATGAGGTAAAACAGCACAAAAATAGTAGAGGAAAGGGCCAACACAATGCCATTGTAACTGTAGAAGGAGACTTGGGAAACTGGCATTTTGTCTCTTTCTCAGTTGAACACACCTTTCCATTGGCAGTACTGAATTAATTGTATAAGATCTCTCTAGATAGGTTGGCTTGGGTATAATCATAACAGTTTCCAAGTAGTTACACCACAAATTAACACGATAAACAATAATACTGCATGAAATGAAAGGCATTTGAGTTTGACAATAGACAGAGATACAAGGAAATCAGACTTTCTCATGAGCACAGATCTCTTGAAGTCTTACCCCTGAGAATCAAACACTTGAGAAAACCAACAATTAGCATTGTCTATCAAGTTTCAAGCTAGAGAATATGCCTTGAAAATTCCTCAAGCTGAAATTCCTCACAGACCATGCCAACATTTTTCAAGCAGAGCAGGTGCAAACTGTTAAACTATATGAGTGTTGGTGAACAGAACACCTCTATGCTCTAAAGGGTTTCTCTCTAGACATCATCCTTCAAGTAAAACACACGCTATTATAGTAAATCTGTCAGGAATGGTTGTTGATTTAAAGTTGAATTTGTTTTCAAATTAAAAAGAATTCACTATGAAGACTAGATTTTGGCACAAAGTTGAATCCAGTGTACACATTACAAATGTTATGTTCATTCTTAGATTTATTTATTTTATTTGTTTTACGTATAAGCAATTACAGTGGGGGAAGACAGCAAGCACTCCCTAGGAGTGGATGGATATGATTTTCATTCAGAAACCCACAAATAAAAAAATGACTCACTCTCCTTTAGAAAAAGAGGTTTAAGAATCCTCAGTGGTTTCCCTTCTTAAGAAAACTTAAATGAGTTGGGAAAGGGAGGTGATTTTGAGACAAAAGAAGAACAGAATAATAAGAGCTTTGACAACACAAAGTTTGCTATTATCGCTGCCATCACATAACAACAGGTAGTACTGTCTGCTGTGCATTGTTACTTCTGTTTTGAAGGGTAAGAGGCACTTTGGCCATTACTAGGCATATCTGTGATCTCACTGATGACACATGATACGACACATTGCCAGTAGCTCTACAACAATAAACACTGAATACCTTAAAGCTGCAATCCACAATGTGTGCTTGAGTGCACCCTCTCATGGCTGTACTACTGTAGCAAGAAGGTAAATTGTTTTGGTCACATGTTATCTTGGAACATGACTCATGCATTATACATCTTTACAGTGCAATGTCATATGTTTTATTTAACCCTTATTTAGCCATGCAAGTTGACTAAGAACATAATCTCATATACAGCAACGATATGGAGTGTAGGGAGAGGGAGGGTTGCAGACCATTTTACACCAGGGAGTTGCCTAGTACTGCTCCCCTGTATCACATGTTAAATTCACTGGAGTATAATAGTGTTATAAAAGTGTTTTGGACACATGTTTGACTCAGTGATCAGCTTTTATGAATGACAGTGACTTATTCAGTCTTGAAAGACAAAAGATATATTGTGATTCAGTGCTACCATGAAAATAAGAGTAGAATGTAACTACTGTTCAATACTAAGGATGTTTGCACTGCACTACCAAATGTACACTCTGTTTATGAGCTTATTAGATTACTGTTTTGAATTTGTTCTGAATACCACCTGTGTACCACATATATTTCCACACACAACTAGCTGCCAAGAAAAACAGACATGTAAGTAAATCATTTACACTGTTTACAGTAAGTGAGATTTTTTTTCCCCCATAAATATGATGCTTGTAATTGCACAGCATTGATGTTTTGCTGTCTCTTTGGGAATTTGAATCATTCCTGTGTAGCTGTATGTTAGGAAATGAGGAATTAACTTAAGTCCAGTTATGAACACCTTCTCATTATGATTTTCCTGGAAGAGGTTGAAAACAGTCCTTGTCCTTGTCGTTGTCTCATACAAAGTAAGTCACTTGGTGTGGCATTTTTGTTTCGTTTTTGTTTTATGTGGGGTTGTATGTACAGCATGAGGATAGGTGATATGACTGTGTCTCATAGAATCATATGCATAGACTTCTTGGGACAAATTCTGGCAATATCTCACATAATATCTGGTTGCCACTAAGGAAAATTAAAGCTCATGCCCTGAATACAGATATGCTTTCAGTGGTGACAGTAAAATAGTTCCTTCATAATAGCAACTTCATTTGAAATGAAAGCTGCCAGTTGGGGTGAGGCCCGTATCTAAACAATCTGAGGAAAGGCAGTGAGGCACACATATACAAACAGACCTAAAGTTCCACGGTATTATTCTTCTGCGATTTTTAAAGCTTACTTAATAAGGTAACTGATGAGTAAGACACAAAGTAAAGACACAAACAGTGTCCACAGTAAACACTAATGACTAATGTCTCTGTGCAAGGGAATTCTATGCTTAGGGATTGGTGCTGACAGGGGTGACTCCCGTCTGGCACGCGATGTGGGCTGAAGGATATAAACAAACCTGTGTCTGGCTCCACCCAAGGGTGATATGCCCAACTTTCCAGCGATACAGCTTAGCACTGTCCCACCATGCCCTAATAGAGACTGGTCTCATCGTGGCCCCTCCAAGGCCATGTACCACCAGCTCTGTCTCTGCCTCCGCTTGGAACTCATAGCAAAATTAAAAGTGAAAGAACTGGTTGCTTTTGTTGAGTTTAAAATGATATTGGTATTGCAATTTATCCAATTTAAATGTTTGTCTTTGCCTAACCTGGTTAAATAAATTTGTTTTATTTATTTTTTATTTGTATTATGACATATTTGTGGGTGGGTTGTCAGTAATTTGTCATCTACAAAGCTCAAATCCGTGTGTTGTTAGAGCTCACACTTTGTCTATTGTGTGTCAATGAGGTGCAGACCCCCAGAGGAGCACTTATATAATGTGAATGGAACACCAATAGGTTATGTAGCACAGTGGATTATGTGGTTTGTTCTCAGTTTTCACAAGATACCTGAGATAAGATGACAGGTCAATAACACAAAGTATAGAATTGTTATATCCTGTCTTTGTTTCAGGTCAGATGGCCTCATTACACTGTTTTAATGGCTTGATTTATGGGCCATGCCATGGTTAAACTTTACCAGATTCAAACTGGTCAAGTGTGTATTCTGTTGATACAGTACACAATACAGTGCAATCTGGGACTCATTTTACTCTTTGGAACAATCAATGGTGATAATATATCCCCTTTACAGCCCATGTGATGTAATCTTAACCAGGGATATGGCCTGGTTAGATGCTCTATATTATGTAAAAGATATCTTCTACTCCCCAGAACGAAGATGATCCCCCAATGTGTATCTAAAGATGAGAAAGGACATAGAGTTTTTTTTTTGTTGTATTTATCAAATGCTTTCCTGTGTGTTTGAGTTATCATTGTGGAAAATGAATTTTGACAATATCTGCCAATATCACAAATCACTAATATGATGCAGTCAAAACAAGCTATTTGTAGATCAGCTGCTGTTTTGCCATCAATTTTGAAAAATGCATTAAGAGCATTATAGACTATACGACCTGTGGTCAGCAAGTAGCATGACCAAGACACCTAACATGAGATAGTGAATCATATCGTCAATCCAAATCATTTTAAATATGTTATAAATGTGTGTCACCTCGATTTGCAGCCTGTCATTTTTACCTGAATCAACTGTATGTGTTTCTCATTTAGGTAAGAAAATGCAATGCACTAGATCTTTTCAGGCACAATAGACTCAGCTGTGTCAATGAGTACAGTTGCTAATATTATATTTATAATACAAATTTATATTTATAACATATACATGTATAATTTATATTTACAACTGTCATGCTTTATGATTTAGGTTGGCTCCTGTAGAAATGTTTATGATATGCACTTACAAGAATAGTTTTAGTGGGTTTTTGTGGCCTACTGATAAAAATAATGATGTAGATTGCATTCCTTGGAATTCTCATTCTTTTATGAGCAGCAATTTGTCTTTTGCAAAATAATGTTCTATAGAGTTTCTTGGGAATTAAATGAGTAATCTGGGGATGTTTGAATCAGCAGATTAAAGCCATAAGGTAAAATAGCAACAAATATTTCTGTGTGTGTGTTTGTGTGTGTGTGTGTGTGTGTGTGTGTGTGTGTATGTGTGAGTGTGTGGGGGGGAGGAGGATGCAGGGGCTTCTTGTTAACTGTTTTCACAGCTGAGAACAGCAAAGAGGCCTTTCCACACCTCTTGACAGCTGTGTTCTGCCCAGTCACGCCACAGAGGCAGCCAGTAGTGTTTTCCACCTCCTACAACAGGGCCCTCTACAGTTTAAATTACAAATGAAGAGTTTGACTCTAAAATGAGAAATTCATCAACTGGAAAAAGTGACACCTACTCTTACAAAATTCTTGCTGATATGAAAGTAAAACTCAGTATGGGGTAATATTTAAGTCATCAGAAAAATGAAATGCCTATAAGATTTACCTTTTTGAGAGTAGGATCATGTGTAATTTTCTTACATTTTATGAAACAGTTTGGTGTCAAAATGCAATGGAATCCTTCAAATCGTCTCCCTGCTTTTAACCCTCACATCATGGTTCATTCCAATACCTTTCTCTCCTCTTTCATATGTGCACTTTATCTGAAGCACAGTCACTTCATCCCTTGTTTTTTTCTTTTCAGTTGCAAACATAACCCTTAACATGAAGCATCTTAAGCAGTACTGATTGGATTATAATGTATTAGAAGGATATCTTGATGGGCAGAGCTCTGAATTATAGCTGTTACAATCATATCAAGGCAATCAGTGCATGATCGGCACTCCCGCTTTCTACACAGTGCATTTGATAGAGGGACTAAATGTTTTCCTGGTTGAAGCTAAGGTTGTTCCATTGTTCACAATATGAGCAACTACATGATAAATGATTAGCAATCAGCAATTAATCATTGTATTGTGCAAGCTGTTGTTTATTTTATCATGCTAGCACTCAGAGCTCAGAGAGCGAAAGAGAGAGAGAGAGACTTTTCAGGTTGCAGAGAGGCCCTTAAGTTGAACCTGGTCATAAAAAAGAAATTCCCACCACAAGCTGTTTCACCTCACTTACTCCACCTTCATCTCAGCTCAAAAAAACATTCTCAGAATATATTTCAAATTGGAAAACCCCCACACTCATATAACCTTGTTTTAACAGTTTGGCTCCTTATCAAAAGAGAAGATGCAAAGTGTGCATTGAACTCAACCACAGCGATATACGTAGCTTCAGGGTCTTCCTGAGTCACGTTCTGGACTATTCCGAGAAGGTTTTGATGGAGAAATGTCTGTCATTGCCAAGGGGGGAAGAAAGATGTGAAATCAGATTACAATCAACTATCAAATATACACACATATATTAACATTTAACATAAAAATCTTAGTTGACTAAGACCCCAATAACCAATTACTGGACTGCTCACCTACTAGAGATTCATAAATCATCCATACATAGTGCAATGCAGTAATAATGCTTTAAAAGTATGGGTATACAAGGTTATGCATTAGTTACATATTATCTCAGAAGCATTATCTATACACATAATATGTCTTAACATCAAGTGGTGGACTACCTGTATAGATGTAAAAATGTATGTAAGCTTCATCTTGACATAATGATTAAGTGCTTTAGGTGGTTAGAATATTGCTAGTAAACAGGCTGGACCCAACTGGCACACCTCAATACTATGGTTTGGCCATATTTCAAGGTATTTTTCTGTCTGAACTGACATTTGTGAGACTTAATGAGCTCAAATGTGCTTGTATGAATTCAAGTAGGCGTACGCAATTTGAATGGTACAGCCATTACGATCATTGTTTGAGCGGGAAATGAGAGTGAGTCCATGAGAGAGAGATGGAGGTAGTTAAACAGAGACAGGCAGAGAGAGGAAAAGACGGGGGTGTCGTGTTGAGTAAGCTCATGTACTGTAAGGGGAGTGAGTGGCTTCCTGGGGAAAGACTGAGTCATCTCATTGCATTAGAGAGATACTTCAGGAGAAAACACCTAAATAAAGACTTGAAACCGAAACATTTATACATCACCACAAACTGTATGGGGAAGGACGCCTTTTGAAAATGATGCTGTAAATGACGAGGTGTTGATGGATATTACTGTAACTTGGAAGAATAACTAGAAAGACTGCAAAGTGGATGTTGGATGGCAGTTGCTGTAGACATAGTCCAAGTTATTGTGACTGGTGAAAGATATCAGCAGCTTGCTACATTACACCCCTTGACGTGTCTAGTCATTTTTTCCTGAACTTTAATGTTACAATTTTTATCACAGACAAATATCCATGTTTGATGTAACCCTGGAGTGTGTTCTCAAAGCTTATACATGGAAACTGAGATCTGAATGAGTTTCTAATTGCTCTATGTAGGAGGTAGGCTTCTTGTGGAAAAATCCTGTGAAGACCATTTGAATAACGACTTTAAGATGGAGGAAGCATTATAAACACATGTGGAAATTCAACTGTTGGAATGAACAAATTGTAATTCAGGTTGTCCCTTGGCTCGATGTTAGCTTGCGTTGGTGGATGAACATTCTATATCTTATAAGTTTAAAATACTCCAATTACAGACATCCATGTCAACCTAAATCTACAACCCATCAATACAATGCGTTCTGTGCTGCAAGAAATAGCTCCCTTGTTTCTTTCAGGTAAGTTATGCAAGTAGTTATCTGAATGTCAATGCCTGAAAATGTCCTGAACCTTTTCAGTGAATTCAGAGATATCGCTCTTTTCAAGTGGTTTCAGTGTGTTCAAACACGCCCCCTACTGGGCATAAGAAACAGTGTGGTTCAGTGCATCTGGGCTGAAGAGAGTAATAGGTGTCAAGGTGATTGGTTTATTTGTCCAGTTTAAGAGCTTATGTACAATTAGAGAGAGTAATATGATTGTGCTGTACAAATAAAGGGTCATGTACTTGTTCTGGCAATGAGGTATACGCTACAGCATTGTCAGTGAATGGTGAATGGTGTGTGTGTGTGTGTGTGTGTGTGTGATGTATAGGACCGATACTGTGCATAAACAGTATCTTGAGATTCAAACTGAGCAAAGCCACAAACATTCATTGCTAGTCTTCAAAATTGTTCTTCAAAAGTATTGAAACTAATTCTTAAGAGTATATTACTGACTTACTATTTAGAAGGAGGTTAAGATCCAAATGAAGGTGGGACCGTTTGATTTGATGATATGATTTGGCACTCATTTGCCTTCTACAGAATTGGTCACAACGTACATATACACGTATACTGCACATTTTCATTACCTGAATGATTTTGCTTTGAAAACTGCTATCCACCATGTAGTGCTTACCCAGCCATAAGACAAAGTCACGACTTAGACTGGATTGGTACAAACAACACAAATAGCCTTGGACACAAGTACACTATTCATATTGAATGACAGACAGGCTTGTAGCTAATCCTCTTGATTATCACACTGCAAATGAATATACTGTAGGCAAATACACCCTAATGTTGGCATAATAATAACCACATGTTAAGAGTGGTTTAAGGTTAGTTTCCACTGATGTTCAGCAGGTCCAGCTAAACCAGGACCAGGGTCTTTCCCATACTCTACCAGTCCCTGGCTTGTTGTTCTAACCGAGGTTGTTAAAACCACCATGTTGCTGTTAAAAACACATTCTCCAGAGGGCTTGAGGTGGTCTTAACGCTAAAGCAGGACAGAGGCTGTAAGTCCCAGTTAATGGAAGGTCAATATTAGTGCTAAGTTTGCAGTGCGTCCTTTCCATTTTTACACCTCGAAGAACACTATTACAGTGGTGCACTCAAGTATTAATGCTACCTTATTATGTTTTGCTACATTCTGAATCCAGCCTGGTAGTCTGTGTGCTGAATTGTCTGGCATATGTGGGGAAATACAAGGCTTAAGGGGCTCTGCTCTGACTGGCTCCTCTATCAGTTAGCGTGTCTCTAGACTTGGTTGTCAAGAAGCTCATATTTTCAAAAGCTGTGATCACAAGGTGGTTTTCTCTGTGCATTCATCAGTGGTCATCCACAAGATTGTGGTTCCCCCATCACCTCCATGGCTAATTACTGATGTGAACTTATTCTCCACTTATTCAGAAGACTTTTCTAGGCACAACATTATAGCACAATCATAGCACCAGTCAGAGTCATAGCACAATCTATCAATCAAATGTGTCCTATTGATTATTCACTGGAACAGGACAATACAACATAGCCAAAATAACTAGTCCTTAATCTGTTACTATCATGAGATGTTGGTCATTTGAGTGACACTCCCTAGTTTCAGAAACCGGCTCAAAACGAGCTGCCAACGTCTCTATGTGTTTACATTGTGGCCTTGCAGCTCTGACTCTAGGCAAAAGAGGGCTCCCGAGCCCTGTGTTTATACTGTCTGTTTCCTGTGTGGCTGTTTGGGAGCCAGTGAGGGAAGAGACATTGCAGTCAGAGACCAATAAAATGTAAACACTGAACAATGGACGATGGAGCGAGGAGGATTTGCTCACAAAACCACACGACTGGGGTATCAGTGGCAGTGCCTTACAAGGACGACCATGTAAAGTTTCTAGAAATACTCTGTATACATACAATGAATTATCCCATAACCTTTTCCTCAGGCTTTGGCTAAATGAAACATTGACCTTTCAGGCTGAATTATAATCATTAAGAAATATAGTAATATCTTTAACAGCCATATCTGGAGTGAAAGTGACTTTCATGACAGAGCTCTTTGACTCTCTGGGGTAATTACGCTAAGTTGTGTATTTATGTTAACTAATAGGCCCCATGATGGTTGGCCCCCTACCACAGCTTAGGCAGAGACCAAGAGGCACATTAGCTCGACCGGGTGAGTGCCAGGCATGTCTATCAGACTTTGATCCAGCAGTTATCAGGCAAACCTTGCTACACCATTAAAGTACTATCTCTCCCTGGAGAGGTCTTGTCTTTCTTATCAAAACAAGGACCCTGCCTCTGCCTCACACAACTGGACTCCAGCTCCTGGGTGGTCTCCGAGCTTAGCTGCGTAATAGTGATGCTGAGCTGTTCCCAGAACTAGTGGAATACAGCGAGAATGCCTCATTTCAATCAGATAGGAATAACCTGATAACCTAGATGGGACTGATAAGGCAAGCTAGGGTAAGGCTTGACTTCTCAAAATGAAGCAGATGGAATGTCTGGCAGAGACATGTGAACAGGCTGTCAATTAAATCCTCTGTATTATCAAAATAATACTTGTTTTACAATCACAGTCGTGTACTAAATCCCATAAGGCATTCTTTCTAAGCCCAAAACAGGATTTTTCAAGTCTGATAGAACGATTGTTAATCCATTTTATAACTGTTTATTTGTGAGGGGGACTGTCCTTTGTCTGTCTATGAGAATGTCAGTACACAAAAGGAAGTTTGTGTTCATCCATTTGACTTGCTTTTAGTACTGAGAGATGAGGAAGGGAGAGGCATAAAGTGAGTTTGGCGGGTTGGGTGTCATGAGGATTGAGGGGGCCAAAGGGCTTAGAGTTGGGTGCTGGGGGCTGTCTTACCCACCACTTTGTCTCTCCTGCCACTGTCCCATGTCCCCGACCCTGACCCGGACCCTTTTCAGAGGTGTAGGATAAAAAAGGGGGTGTGGTCCGTTCTTCTCTAACCCATTTCCTGCCTTCCACACCAGCTCTAATTCGAAATTTGGGTGGCCCTGTTTATTTACATGGTTGAAATGCACCGAGGTTGTATTTATATTTTCATGGCGCGTTCTCAGCAGTGCTGCATTACATACCCTTCCCCTGAGATCGCTGGAGAGGGAGGTCTATGGTTGAGTGTGCATGTGTGTTTGTGTGTGTGTCTAAGAGTAGGAGAAGATTGCAAATAGGCAATGGGGTACAGGAGTTGTATGAATTCTAATATTCTTTGCTGTAAATCTGTACTTAATAATCTTAAGGTAAAGCATTTTTAATTCTCTATGTTTCCTTGGTTATTTCCATTGGCTTAGTCTGCAGACTAAATTGTAAGGAATAGGATACTGGAAAAAACAAAACTCAAATGGGAGTTGATAATTCAATTACACTGAAAAAATAAGCCCTTTGCTAAATTAAGGTACCTTCATTTAGAATATTAGATACCACAAAAAAATATTTGATTGCACAATAGTCTCTGCATTATGTACTTTCATCATTGACAAAGAATTTATGCATTTCTGGTAGTTTAACTGTGGTCTGTGGTCAAATTGTTCATGGTTATGCTCATAGGTAAGATTAATGAATTCTCACACTCACACTGTTATGATAAGCAGTAGTACAACTACGCTACATAAGACAGAAATTACATACTGGCCTAAGGCCTCATCCTAAAGGTCCCTTAGGTCCCATAAGTATACATGGATAAAAATGATCCTTAGATGAGCCATGTCAGAGTAGTGGCAGTGTGTGTTTATCTTTCAGACCGGGGCTGTTGAGTGGCGGAAGGCAGGGCTTTCTAGTCAAGCCATGGCTATAGCGAGCCTGGACCTTTACTCTGGATAATGTAAACACATGCACATATGAGCACACACACACACACACACATACACTCAAAGGGCTCTCCCGTCCTCGTTCCTGCCCGTCAGCTGGAGACCACACACCCAGACCACACAGAGTCTGAGAACAGCCCAAGTCACTCTCACGCAACATGGCCTACGAGCTGTCACTCTGACCACCTTCCAATCCCTCCATCTCTCTGGTTGTGCGTGCGTGTTTTGAGCAAAAAAAATAACATCTTTGTTTAGAAAGATGAAGTAAATGAAAACCCCACAACCTACTTCCGATAGGACATAATTTGCTGTCATTCCAGAAAGCATGATTTGATCATGTTAATGTCCCACAATTATTTTGAGAAAGTTTTTTAAAAAGTGTGTATGTGTATGTGTATGTGTTTGTGTTTGTGTTTGTGTTTGTGTGTCCCCATCCCCATCCCCGTCCTGTCCCCGTCTCTGTCTCTGTCTCTGTCTCACATGTGAATGTGTGTTTGTCTTAGAGGCAGGGGTGTTAGTTGAGGCAGGTCCTTGCCATTAGTAGTGATCAAAGGCTGTGTAATTGCACTGATCATTGCACTCCAACAGTCCCAAGGTGTGCACATTATAGTTATTTTGCAAAGGGGGAAATCATATTTTCACTCTCTCCAGTTTCACAAGGACAGCAAGCCAACTAATGATACATCACTCCCTGCTGGTGGTTTATTTTACTGCACCTATCTGTACACAGTAGATAGGTGCAGTACAGTACAATCTTGTTCTGTGTCTGATATCTGTCTCTTTGGAAATCTAATCTGGAGTAGAAAATCTGGAGTATGAAGAAAATGCATCTTTTCCTACTTATCTTGTCACCCAAGCCTAATGACATTTTAGTGAAACATCTTCTACCTCCAAAAACATTCCTGCAAGACAAACTAAACAGGCAGTCAGGCAGCCCAGCCCTTGCACCACTGCCAGGTAGACCACCATATTGTTTTGCTTATCAACCATCTGTTTACACTCATGTCCAAAGTCATCTGAGAGTTTGCCATTACGTTACTGTTCCTTATCATCCGACAATTATTGCTTATTATTGCTTTCCTACCATCGCAATGTATTGGTTCAAGTATATTTTTATCTGACGACACTCAAATGTCTTAAAACAATTGAATCTGATTAATTGTGCCTATAAACTTTTTATTTACCAGTGGTGGGGAGCAATTCTCATGGCTCTCGTAGGTCATTTTCTGAGAACCATTATTGTTAGTGGATAACAGAGCATAAGTGTATATGCAGAGCTGCAATTACAGTTTCCCAACATCATCTGTCAACAATTTATTTCAATGGTTGCTCCCATCAGCCATTCCTTCATGACAGCATAACATCAGCGATTGGCTGGTGAGTGTTGATTGGTGGATTTGTGGTATCAGCCTGAGGGGTCAAAGATCGCGAAAAGGAAAATGAGGTTAATGCTTTCCTAACCATGTGGTCACCAAGCAGGATCAGGCAGACTCCACTAGGGTTAAACAGGGCTGTCAGCAAATCCTGGGCAGGGGTCTCACCAATGCCTGACCCTAAACATAGGGTCACTGACTCTGAGTCTAGTGTAGAATTACCACAGATATGAACTCAATTGAGAGAGGTTTACATGAATATAAAGGAATTCAAATAATTATTGAAATCTGCACACTGAGTAGTGAATACAGACTACAATAACTTTCAGAAAAGAGTAACTACATTTTCATCCAAGTGATTTACACTGGTGCAGTACTAGGTAATTTCGGATATCTTGGTCTTTTCTGAAACACTGATAATCTTTTACAAATTGAGAACCTTCATCTACACCTCAGCAAGGGGACCAGAGTTGTTTTCTTGCCTGTTTCATCCACCACCCCCTCAAACGTCATTCTCTCTGACACCATATGGCAGCTATAGCTGGCTAAAAAGTATCCCATGCCTGCAATTTGCCAAGTGTTTCAACGCTGCTGCGACCACCCATGGTATGCATGAAACTGATACTTTAACCACCCAGGAGGGTATAATAATAACAATAATAATAATAATAATAATAATGGTACACATATCATACACACACAGACACATACCTGCAGACACTCATATGTACAAATATGTTTTGCCTGCATTCACTTTCCAAAGCAGAGTTCATGTAAGATCTGAAGTTCATGAGCAGTATCCAATCAATGAGTTTCAGTTTTTAGAAGCATTGTTGCTATGACAGCCAAACGCTCCATAGGCTTGACTGAAGGAAAGCCATAACCAGCAGATGTCAGCAAATCATCACTTAGGTTTTTTCTAAGCACCGTCTCTATTTCTTACCTCACAGCCTTGATGTGAAATGAAAAACATAAATTCTATCAATAATGCTTCTTATGATGTAAAGTGTCTTTAGATGATTATTTCTCATCTTGTTGCTCTTCTTGATGATAGATCAATATCAGAAAATCGAAAAGTCGAAACAAAGTGGCAAAGCAAAGTTTTAAGTGTCATAAACATCCATGGTACTGCACTTGTTATGAAACCTAAATCCATGGATATGTGAAGGGCAGTAAGGGGCAAATTAACAGGCAAGACATAGCAAAAGATGATGCTGCTGTGACATTTGTTTTTTTTTTTTGAGGTAGAAAACAAATGAGTTCTCCAAAGTACATTCAAGCATAAACATCCAAAGTTATACTTATGCTCAACAGTAAATAAAAGTCTTTAATCTTTCTTGTCCGATTTTACTGTATTGTATTGTTTCTGTGTACTTGTACAATAATATGTAATTTTAATGATGCATCAGATCATAGTGTTTCCATTGGGTCATATCAACAACATGATTCAAGATGGAAACAGCAGAAACATTTTCCCCACATTGTTAAACTTGCTTGGTGCCCTAATAGTTTCATTTCTCTGTAAAAGCTAATTTGGTGATGTTTGGGGCATTAGTTGACTAAACTGTCCTGCTCCTGGGCTTTACTTGAGGGGTGAGGATGATGTGACTCGGAGTAACGGCTCATATGGACGGAAAAACTGAGGCCTGACTACAAATGATGTGGCTTCCTGCAGAGGGGGAAACACCATGGCATGCTGTGAATGGCTCTTTGTTCTTTTTCTTTCCAAAACGGACTCTCTTTTTCATAAAGACTTGTAACTTGCAGATGAAACAACGCAGCAGACTATAATAGCAGAGGATAGGTCATATGTGAGCTCCAGGTTGTAGATCATTCAGATATTGTATGGCATGTGTACATATTCAAGCGAACATCCTCTTATCCATGTCAAGTTATTGAAATATTTTTTATAAAAACTACAGAACAGAGATTTGTACGGAGCTCTTTTTTCCATATGCCAACTCTGAAGTTACTTTGTATGATTGGGGCAGTTTTAACTGTAACGTGTAATGGGAAATTGGTTGTGTTTGTTTTTCTTTGAGTCACTGGTGTAACTGGGGTATTATCAAATGTAATATAGTAGGTGGGGGAGTCACATGCTTTATCCTGATTCGATAAATGTCAAGTCCTTATAACAGTGATAGTGCGACAGTGTGACAGACACTTGCATGAGGCAATTGTGTGACTATGCAATTATACAAACAAAATTTTCTCCAGCAGAGAATTAGGGGGACTGATTAGATGTTTTGGGGGAATAGGATTCATGGGTCTAACAAAATATTTCCTGAGTTTGATTTTGGTCAAACTGTTGAAGCCATTGTGAAGGTAATGTGGTTTAGGTGTGAGGGAAGTAAATACAGAGATCGAAACGCTGGACCACAGAAGAAAAGCAAAACAGACCCTTCATCCCTCCCACAACATTGTCAGCCTGTAAGACTTCAACAGCATTAGACATTCTATTATTGTACTTAAGAAATATCGTGCATCTATTATTGTGTACAATTTTCTGTGGTGTTTACATATCATTAGAAAATTTCCTTCAACTTGACAAGGGAGGGAGCGGATATTTTGTTTGTGTTCTTATGATAAGGTTTACATGACCATGGTGTGAGCTGCTCTCTTAGGCTTGGGAACCAGAGAGCTCCTCTCTCCTCCTGGCCCAACACAGAGGCCACAAAGGTAGTTTTCCTTCCCATTTGTGAGACCGCTAGTTTCAGCTCAAGAGGAACAGGTTTGGTTTCCCTGTATGTTACGGGATGAGCATGATTTTTCCATTCCTGTTATTGGTTATAGGTGCTCTGAGTTACTGCAATCCTGTACTATTAACATTTTTGGAAAGTCCTGTAAGAATCTTTATTACATTTTTTGATCATTTAATTATGGGTATGTTTACAAATGTTCTTGATGAGTTAGACGTGTAGGTGGAAAATAAATGTTTTAAAACTTTCTTTCTTTCTCTCTTTCTCTCTCTTATTTGCACCTGTAGTCCCTGATAGTTCACTATAAATGACAAATATATAAAAACGTATCACAGCAGCCTAGTAATTTCTTTATGCATTACAATGATTCATACAATATAATATGTATGATCAATTAACATATCACAATAGCTACTTTAAAATTTCAACATTATCACACGTACAGTACAATGAAGATGTAGCCATAAGTTACTGTACAAAGTTGTGTACAAATTAGTTATTGTCCTTAAGTGCAATGTAATGGCTTAGAGGCGGAGGGGCTAGTCCATTTAGGATCTTAAAGGTAAGACATGCATCTGCGTACAGTTTGAGACTGTCCAAACTGAATAAATTATACATGTGAATAACATGTGAGATGACAGATTCAATTGGCTTTAAAGTAGTAACTCCAGTTTGGATAATCCAAACTCAACAGTTTTTGTTCACTTGTTTTTTGAATGGTAATTGCGAATCCAAAATGATGCAGAGGTACTCCACATCTTTCATTTTTCCCCATTTACAATCACATCTGGTTGTGAGGAACTGTTGGACCTGTGAGAGAAATACAGTTTTGGTAGTATTCAGATGCTGGCAAGAATTAGATAGCCATTCAGAAATGTTGGACATTGCTCGTTAGCTTCTGAGCAGCTTCTCTTATGTTTTTCTCATGAACATACAAAACTGTGTCATCTGCATACAGTTGAATGTCTACTTCAAGTGGCAAGTGGCAGATCATTTATATAGACATTGAATAGAAGAGGGCCTTATACTGACTGTTGGGGAATGCTGATGTTAGAGTCAGACTGACCCTTTGGCTTGTGTGTGTTAGATAGGAGTGCATCCAGTTAATTGCTTCAATGGAAACATTGAAGGATAGCTTAGATAGAAGGACCTCATGGTTTACAGTATCAGTATTTTACAGTATTTATTCAGATCCAGAAATAATACACTCCATAATTGAAAAATATGCTTGTTTTATAACGTGAACATTAAGATGTCACAAACTGTAATTCCTTATATCATAAACTCAGCAAATTTCAGCTTGCAAATATTATGTAAAAGCCAATAAATCAGCATGCAAACAAAGTGGACACACTGCAGTCACAGTTTTGGCATCTTTATGTCTTTATGCATTGCAAGCGAAATAGTTAATTTATTTTGGTTATTGCCTGAAAGCCAATGCGTCGCTATTCTTTTATTTTCATTGGATTAACATAATTTAACAGAATAAGAGATATTTAGTTTGTAGTTTTCATAGGTGTGTCCTGCATTGCATCCAGCAGCCAAGGGGGAAACAATTTGTGATAACAGCTTCCTCCACTGCACCACCAGACCAGTGATAACATCGATTTCTGTCACATTACAGTTTTGAATTACATGTGGCTACATTCTGTATAGACACTGTAACTGTGAATCTAAGTATATAATGGACTAGGTTTTGCTCATTGAACATTTTGAGCAGATAGAAAAAGAATTTGAACCACGAAATCAATACCTCGGCCTGATGCTTATCTTTAATCCCACATTTTCACTGCATACTATTTTATTGCTCATAAGTGTGAGTCCAATTATGAAATTGCCAACTCCACCTGAAAATGAAAATGAAATAAGATACTATTCATTTTTCCTACTCCTTCATTTTATCCTTTTTGCATATCTGTGCTTCTCTTAGGGGCCATTCTTCCTGTGCACCTGTGCTAGTACTTCCTGTCTCAGTCGCCCTCCGCTTCACATTGCCCTCATCCCCCCACCCCCAAACCGCATCCTTCACACTGTCACAATAGCACATGCAAATAGAACATATATCACTACTCCACAGTCACAGACACAAAGACACATAGTTGTGTGCATGAGTGAGAATAACAGAGGCTTGTAGGTGAAGCAGGGTCTTCCCCTTCTCCATCCCTCAGTATCATGGCAGGTTCTATCATCTACCCCACACTGCCATCATGGGGCCTTGTGGGTTCTCACCTGTGGGCTTTGAGTGATTTCCCAGCAGTGCCCACAGATGTCACAGGAAAAAGAACAACACACACATGCACCTTAGAGATAAAGATCCCAAAACCTCGAAGCAGAAAAGCAGATCAATCTCATCAAGTATAACAACTTTGGACAGGATATTTTTGGTTAAATGTATACATAGCCTCATTTTATATTTATGAAACAATAATCACATATAAATAAAAGGCACTTAATGTCACACTATATCTACAGAAAGGCAGGACACTAAGTTGACAGACACACCTCTCTTGATATTATATGGGATATGATGCCCAGATCTTCACATTATTTATTTGGAAAACATAATTTGCAGGACATGGTATACAAAAATATTGTACAATATTATACATACAAGATATGGTGGTAATTCCTTATGAAAAGAGGATGGAAGAAAAGTGGAGAAATTACAGTCTCTTTTCATGTTTTGAAGTCTGCGTAAGTCCAGTGAAGTATACTTGTTTACTGTTTATCACCAGCAAATGACTGACAGGGATTCTGCTTTGCGGCAATGACCTGATAAAAACCTTCACGTCCATGTCCTCCTGTGTGTTTGTGTGTGTGTCACTCCTGAATGTGCTGTAGGGGTCTCTGGGGAGAATAGTCGACTGTTGGAGAGGTGTCCTGTTCCTGGATGTGATCATAACCACGCAGGTAGTGCCCACTGTTCTGCTGGTAATAATACACCAGCTTTCTGGCAAACATAGACTCCACCTGAAATTAAAGGATCTCTATGTATAAAATGTCTATGAGTCTTGAATCACATTGCCCTATTTCTGAGGTCTCTCAAGAAGACAATAGTCCAGTAGTTAGTTATAGTTAGTAGTTATAGTTTAGTTAACTAAACTAGTTATAGTTTGGTTTGGCTGTTCAGATGAGAAATGAGTATACTATAGTATAGTATAGTGTAGTATAGTATAGTATAGTATAGTATAGTATATCGTAAGTATAGTTTTAATTATCCATACACATTAAGAGAAATATATTAAATAACTAAAGAAAATTGTCATAGTTTAGGTGTACCTGTACTGTGATCATCTTCCTTTGGTGCTGTGGGTCAGGGTACTCATCTCCAAAACACAACACTACCTGGTGCCTAGGTATGCGTCGGCCATGATGGGCAAAGTCCTGTAGCTCTGGAGAGAAAAGGAGAGCAAGGAGAGAAAGGGGAAACCTTGAAACAATCATATTGCCTTCAAAGCCACTGTTCAGTATGTTACATTAAAAACATAAACAATACAAAACCCTAAATTAGCTCATACAAGTGATATTCTTTCTAATCATGCTAAGAGGAACATCAGGGCTCTGGAAGACATGTTACACTGTGGTGTGAGAGCTACAGAACCATGGAGAACGAATGATCAGGGAAAATTTACTGGGCAATTTGCTGGAAATTACTCTGTGAAAATGGCACAGAAAAACAACACTGTGGACTAGCTTGTCAGACTTCACTGTGTGGTGGACCACAGCAGGTGGGTGGGGACTCCACACACACTGGCCCCCTGCAGAGAATGTGACAGGCTTCTTATCCATTATTTATATGTGAGCTTACCTCAAGTTGAGAGGGACTTACCCAGCTAAAGCACCTGCACCCTCTCCTTCATTACATCATCATCATCATCATTACATCATCATCATCATCATCATCATCACCATCACACCACATCCATCATCACAAAAAGTTGGGGTGGCATATTCATTATAACAATCTAATTACTGTAATGATTGTAGGATCATGATATACATTAAAGCTAAATCCTTTATCTGGATTTAATTAAAAGCTGCACCACAGAAGGTAAACCCATGAGGTTGGAGATCATTCACTCTGGTTGGACTGAAAAAGCAGTATGACAGATAAACCGTTTTTTGTTTTGTTTTTGAGTGTTGTTGTTGTTTGCAATTTGAATTACAATTTGATGGGAAAGTTATGAAAAGCAAATTTTCTGCCTTACTTTCTGTAACAATAGTGTTTTCTTTGATCATTTTTGTGGTAATGTTGCACTCATATATATCTGAGCACTATGGCAGCATAAAAGTGCTCACCAGTGAGGAACTGCTGCGTGTCAAACAGCTTGCACGTCTGCTCTTTCTCCAGCTTGTTGGGTTTATCCATGTATGGCGCCAGAGGGCCTTCCCAGTATACTCGGCTCTGGCACAGACGCTTAGCGTACAACCCATCATGTGCCATCCACAGAAGTACCCCCCTCTCCAGTACATTAGGAAGCTTTTCGGCACCCTGCCTATGAGACTCAGGGTACGGGAATGGGAAGAAGATGATTTCTGCGCCACTGTACAGCCTGTCCTCCGGGCAGGGGGAGGACGAGGAAGAAGAGGAAGGAGAGGAGGAGGAGGAGGAGGTGATCCGACAACCTTCTGGACTGGTGGTGGTAACCTCTTTTACCAAAGACTCTCTGTAGAATAGGGACACATGCAGGGTGAAGTCTGGAAGAAAGAAATGAGCCTTTATCAGAAATATAGAGGGCAATTTCATCAAGATCATACACATACTCTGATGATAGTCCTGGAGAAGAGAGCTTCTCAATAAATATTTGAAAATTGTAGTAATCTAAGCAGTTCTCCTTCAATTATTCTGCTCTCTTATCTTTTCAAACACCTTTTTAAACTCCCCTGATCATGTGATGGATCTACAAAAAAAGCCTCACTGTTTACAATCATGGCCTGCTGCCCTCAAGAATAGGGAAGTAAGTATTCTACAAAGCGGTTGTAGTTTCTTGTCTGTAAATGCAATTACATTCACATTTCAAACTAAGCATTTCACTGAACTTTACTGTATGTCTGTGTGTATGCGCTTTTGTGTGCCTGAGATGAGTCTTTACCAGATATGGCACTGCTGTGGTCCACTGTAAACACTGGTTGTTGGGACTCTGAGTAGGTATAGAAGGAACCGTTGAACTGGAAACCTGGGTAGAATAATTAAAGGAATATTTATCATTATTACATTATTATTTACCTAAGATAAACAAATGTAGGGACGTGAAAAAATATTTTTACTGCAAGTCTGAAGAATGTGTTGAGAATGGCCATAATATTCAAGTGATGTAAGATTTTTGTTTGTTTTTGTTTGTTAATTATCAGTCAATGAACTGGACAACTAACAGCTAATCGTAGTTGATGTGGCACAGGACCAGCTCTACAGCATTGATTGCAAGCCAATAAACATGAACATCACGATTTAGTAAAAGTAAATGTTAGTGCTGTTCTCCTGTTATGGTGCCTAATAACATCTTTAATATAATAGCTTGCAATGGTTTAAATCATATTATTAATTTCAATCTCTGAGTAGTAACACCAAGTCTTTTTTCACCTCAGGGGGAAGCTGTCTGATAAATGCTCAAGGATTCTTCAGCAGGGCGGATGCTTGCTGACATGAGGATTGAACCTGGAGCTTCTTGTTGAAAAATGGTTTCCCTTCTGACTATGCCGCGTATGTGTGTGTGTGTGTGTGTGTCTGATTTCCTTTGCAATGAAAGAATTTTCAAATTATGAGAAAGCCTTTGAACACATAGGTGTCAATTGGGTATTGCAAGTTATTGCATAGTGTGACTTCAAATTTTATGTTGTCATTTCTATCATTATAATGGAGAGCAAAGATCAAAGAAATCAAAAAAAAATTCACATCAGGGGAGCTTTCTCGAATGTTGTCTCTAAGCTCTGTGTGTCTGTACAAGCTAGTTTGGTGCCCTACCGCTAATAATTTATCCCATAACTAAATAATAATCGTGATATCTCATCAGTCAGCAGTCATCAGTCACCGCTCCACGTGTCTCCAGAGATGTAGTCAATATAAGCGGGTTTCTGCATTTTGGTGTCAAATGATATCAGATGCAGGAACTTTGTTATACCTTAGGGTTTAGTGAATTCACATCACTGTTTGAACACCCATTGATATCTGTTCTAACTCACCATATATAAGGTATACATACTGACTTCAAAGTTCAGCTTGCTTTGTTCTTTGTAAATTAGAAGCTCACTGAATGCATTTTATTCTACGGGGTAGAATAAAACTGCTGGGCAATATAGAGTTATAACATTACTGTAGTTCAAGTTATTTGTTTGTAAATTACAACGTAACAGATGGCATGTAAACTAAATAATTCAAACGGCATTAACAAGGCAGTTAATAATCTTATTATCTTAATTTATCTTCTACCACCTTTTTTTTTTTTTTCAATTTTGGTGCGTATGGTCATGTGCTCATACATGCACCTAATTACCTTTCACAAAAATTGCTGGGACTTTACTGTATAAACCTCCAGTTCATATAATAAAGCATTTATATTTTAATATTGTTGCAATGATTAACTTCTTATATTTCATTTGAGTCTAGCCATTGCCTTGCCATTTTTGGCTTATTCTCGACCAAAACTTGAGGCTTTTTCTGGCTTTACTTTACTCACAAGACCTCATTCACGCCACGATAAGAATACTTCGTAGTCTATGGAAATGACTTTGCCAGTTTTCCATCACATTTTCATATCCCCCGAATAATTCGAAAAATGACTATGTGTTTTCATGGTTTTTGTTTCATAAAAAAACATAATATTTATTACTTGCAATTTATTGCTATTTATTACACTGAGTGGCACCTTAATGGAGGAGGTCAATTGTGGGTTCCACTGTGAAAACAGATAGAAAGAAGCAAGTCAAAGAACAGGGAGAGCCCCTTAAAAAAATCTTGCTTAGAGCCCCCTTAATGCCGGGGCCGGTCCTGTATATGTAAGGATGCCTTACCGCTTTCAGCGTGTGACCCAGGCCAGGTCCGGCTGAGCGATGAGGGGTAGTGGCACTGGCCATACTGCAGCTCTGTATGTGGTCCATGTGGAGGAGGAGGAAGTGGTTGCTGTTCTGGCGGTGTGTAATCCCTCCAGTCCCTTCTCTCCTGAGAAACCATATAGCTGGGTACCTGGGAAAGGAGCAAAGGCATGGTCACTCAGGGAGATGTGTCAGTAGACAATAGGATTTGCATTGAATTGGTGTAACAGTAGTGTTGCAGTATTTTTAAAGTGCTATGGCTTGTTTATAAAATGCTCAACAAAATAGCAGGAACAGAACCAGTCTTCTTACCTGGCTGTGCAGAGACGAATATGGGGGAATATAGCCAAGAGCATTTACATGTGATGTCGTCTGGTCCATATTGCTCATCTTGATCCCTGCAATGTACAGTATCAGAGTCAAATGAGCTGTTAGTGAAAACATCAGATAAACATGTGGACCACCGATACATTTTTCAGTAATTTCAGCGTCCATATAACTCACAACAATCACTGTGATGTGAAGGGAGAGTTTACCCACAATAAAACCCTTCCCTCCCCAAAAAGATCATGATTGGAGCTAACAGCTAATGTAATAATCCAGGATTATAGCATATATAACATAACATATATTGTACAAATTAATAGAAACTTAAGATATGCAATGAACAACATTCTGTGAATCTTCTGTTTCACTAACAGCTTAAAAAGTCTGTGAAGTCTGTGAAGTAGTTATGTGTGCTTGTAAGGTCAGGCTATTTTCATACAGTGACAGGGTGATTTGCAATTTGCTAATGACACTCGAGGCAAGTGCCAATCTAAATCCTGTTGTACATTTCTAGGATGATCTGCAAGCCCAAATTGAAAGTGCTGCTTTGGCATGAGAAAATAAATGTTATATGATGGTAGAGGTGTGCTCATGCAAGGCTGGAGGTCGTTTGGTTGTGTTATGTGCACTCTGTACTTGGTAACCGAAGCCCTCTAAAAAAAGCACTCCGGCCTTTTTGGTACATGCTTTGGCTTCCTTTGTGCTTCCTGCCTCATCACAAACAAGCGCAGTGTTGCCTATGCATGTGTAGGTATAATTGCCTATAATTTATAAACAATGTGAGTTCAAGTATTCATTTGTGAAATTCGGTAGTTGGTTAAGACAAAGCATTGCTATACCTTTAGATTTTACTATATGATATCAAAATCAAACCATAAATTCAACTTTTTTTTTTCACCTAACAACGCACCTTGTTACCATCTACTAACAGGAGCACCTGATGTGAAGACAATCCTCACTCCAGTTTTTTGACAAATTTTAAAATACACTCACCTTTTTTTGCAGCCTCTGGAATGATTCTGTAGACTTTATAGGGTTCTGAGATGTCCAGTTGGCTTTTGTCCACTAACTCATCAAAGTCATTGCTTTTATTAAGAGCACACCGTAGTCTGGTTTTCCATGTAGGGGGATCTGGCTTGTCCACACCTTCCTTGTATTTCCCCTTGAACAGTGCCCACGCCTGAAACAATTATCATTGAAATGATAAGTCTACACTTCCTCTTTATTCTCTTCAATGTACCATGCATTTATAAAGAAATACTTTAAAGGTTTTTGAAGAATAAGCAAATGTGTGAGCATTTATATCACTTTTTGGCAGTAATGATTCATCAGTCTTGTCAACTCGTGGCAATACATTCTAAAGGATGAGAGGGGATATTGCACGTCTGTTGTAGAAATAAAAGAGGTAATCATGAACTTGCTTTTCAACTTCATTCCTCTTTGGCAATTAGGCCTAATGCGCAATGTTCAAAATGATAAGTAGGACCAGCAGTTCATGCAACAAGTCATGTGCCTCAGATACACGGTGCCAGAAGAGACAGGTGGGATGGTCTGACCTTGAAGAGCGCAGCATCCTCGTCTCGGTTGTAGTCTTGTTTTCCCGCATGTTTCCACGGAATCCTAAAAATGTTTTTTTCGTCATTCTCCCAAACTAGTCCGGGGTACTTTCTGCTGTCAATCTGATCGATCAGCCACTGCCTGAGCTTGCCGTTGCCGCAACTAACTGACAAGCTGCTGTCCTCCTCTAAGTTCATCTCTGTCTCTGCAACAGAAGGGCGGGTAAGGCACGGCGATTCAGTTGAGTAGTAACATGCAAAGCTCAATACTGAGGGCTGAGATGAAAAGTTATTTCCTGATGGCCATGATGAAGATTCTTGGGCATAACTGATAAGTAAAAGTTAAGCCTTTTTAGCATTAGGGTGAAAATATTCTCATGTATTCAAGTGGCGCTTTCCCTTACCTTTGATCTTGTGAGGTCATCCGACGAAATCTGCCTTAAAACTCTCGATGTCCTATACTTAAATGTTGTCACATCTTTGATGATTATGACTATAGGAGGAGCTTCTGAGGAACCCAGTCTTGAGGTTCAACAGGAGATGCGCAGCACCACGCGTTCATTTCTGTGAAACTTATTGGCGCCCACACAGCCTTGCGGTGGGGAATCCCTCTAGTGACACCCAGCATGCGGGCCTACTATATGCAGACACGGGTTTGGAATGGAACAATTACCCGTGCTCAGTATAAATACAAAATGCTCCCCACACTTATATTTTCACATTTTTTTAATAACGACTTCTGTAGACCTATCATGAAAAGGAGCCCGTGCCAGAAAGGGGATATGATTACATGATTTCATTCAAACCATATTTTACTTTGACAGTATGACTGCCCTCCAGTGGCTATCAATGTACACCGCCCAGCTTTCTACACTGTTCATTAGCCTATTCTAACATTTCACCCTGGTGATTTTAATGGAAATACAAATACTGTATAGCCTCTCAAGACAAAGCAGCAAAGTAAATTAATAGGCTAAAGGCCACAGGACAGATAGAAGAAGATGAACTTGCTGTTTTTGATGCCTTCACGCAAGACCTCCCTTGCACATCAGACAAACAGGAAGAGAACCAGGAAACAGAGGTAAACAGGGCAGAGAATGTCTCTCACCACCCTGAATCCGACAGCCCACCCACAACTGACAACTTAATAAAAAGGAGTAAAGTCGCTGTTTTATTATTTCACAAATAACAGTCATAACGATATACAGTAGAAAATCCAACACTGTACAGGACATTCATAAATTAGCGATAACAGCACCAGAGACATCAATCATCACTAAAAAGACTCATGTGCATTTCAAATGTTTCTCCTTGTGTTCGTATCCATGATCAATACACTTGTTCCAGCAGAGAAGAACATTACAACAGCAATCTGCTCCAAAGCAGAACAGACAGACTTCCAAATAGGTCCAGAATGGCATCATCCAGTAGTGCAGACCTCC
>OOFE01012172.1:0-15992 GCA_900323365.1 Monocentris japonica | reverse complement strand
GCCCTCACTCACTCGCTCTCTCTCTCTCTCTCTCTCTCTCTCTCTCTCTCTCTCTCTCTCTCTCTCTCTATAGACTGTGGTTATTAGTCTGACAAGTCACAGCCTATGGCGATTTGATATACCTTCTGGGCCTACAGTCTGCCTAGGTGTAAGATTTACATTCCTGCTAAAAGCCACGATTGCCCTCTATCACTCAACATTTAGTCAGTATAATCGTGGCTCTCCACACTGCAGGTCTATGGAGACCAAAAGCAAACGGAGCAAACTGTTTTCTCTTGGATTTTTGTCAAATCTCATGAAATGTGTGCCATGTGCCATGTGCTCATGATCCATCATGAGCCATATAGGTAGGCTTGTGCGTTATTATTCACTTCATTCATTTACCGGCTGAATAAAGTCAAGTTTATTCATGCCACCTCCTTGAAGGTTTTCAGGTGCTGTGTAGCACTAATGCGGGACCTCACACCCCTCCAGTGCGTCTTTTATCGCAGGTTTTTGGTGGAAAAAAAAGCAGCTGCCTGTACTATGTCCCTCCTACCACGCAGAACAAACGCTATATTCATCTGCTCCAGCTTGCAGTTACTGAAACTCCCTCCAGGAACTTCTGGGTACTTTTCCCCACCGTTTGAGCTGCTGAACACAATGTCATTCATGCCACGGGGCGAAAACAAGCGAGCCGGCTGCTCCGTTAACCCAACAATGTGGAGAATATGCAGTATTTTTTGCGCATGGAGTCTACTGTTTTTGACAGACGTCTGCGCTCAGGCTCAACGGAGGTACACTTTTATTCACATTTAAAAATAAACATTGTGCACATTCTTTTAAAACCCTTTATGAGTGAGCAAGGTGTCGAGGATCCCATATGCTGAGGAGCAGCGTCAGTGGACTGGAGAGTTATTTAGAGGAATCTGCAGTCTGCGCTGCTTCCAGTCAGGACACATGGCGCATTGGCGAGGAATTAAAAAATATGAGCTAAATCAAACACAGACTGTCGTTAACGTTTATACATGTTTTAATCTTCTCACATCATCATGATTTGATATTTAGAAAATAGAAAACATTCTTTCCCCCCCTAGACCAACGTTCACATGCGGTGGAAATATCACAGGGGATTCTGGAGTAATCGGGAGCCAGGGGTACCCAGGAGTGTATCCCCCGAATACCAAATGTGTTTGGAGAATCACAGTGAGTCCAGCTATATATTCCAGTGTTTTGGATACTGTGATGAAATGCTTAGGTCTCTAAATCTTTTCATAAATCGTGACGTGTGTTGTTTTTTTTATTGTATGATACACTCCTCCACTAATCCCAAACTCTTCATTTCGTTCTCTGGAATTTGGATACTGGCCACACAGTCACCCTCAGGCAGCTTTTGCTGACGGGCTGCATTGCATTACATTTCAGCAGCTGAGCTTATGGCATGGCTGGAGCAGGTCAATGTAAAATAATACTCAGCAGGAGGGCTTGCTGTTACATCTCTGCAATCAAAGCTTAAACCCATTGAATTAACAGTATCCAGTGCCTGGTAATCATACCATAGCTGTTTACCTGTGGCATTTTATATTACTCCATAGTATTGATGTGAAATGGGCTTGAATCTCCTCTTTGTGAATTCCTTACCCAGGTCCCCGAGGGCAGAGTAGTGGTCCTGTCATTCCGCTTCATTGACCTGGAGAGTGACAACCTGTGCCGCTACGACTATGTGGATGTTTACAGTGGTCATGTCAATGGACAGAGACTGGGCCGCTTCTGTGGGACGTTCAGACCAGGGGCCCTTGTTTCCACGGGCAACAAGATGCTTCTACAGATGGTATCGGATGCCAACACTGCCGGGAGTGGCTTCCTGGCAGTCTTCTCCGCTGCCCACCCACATGAGAGAGGTAGGCATCAAACTGGCTCACCGACATGGGTAGGAGCAGATGCGAGACTGGTTGTGGCTTACTTCCTCTCATCAGGGATGCAATACACTTTCGATTGCAGCTGTGTGCAGTATATCTTGCCTCTACCCAAGCATGTTACATAGAGCCATGGGAATCAAATCTCAGTCATGACTTCACCCCATGAAGTAATCTGATACAGGCCTGGGAGTGTGTGGGCAGAGGGCCAGTCTTTAATGAACAAATTAACAAGGCTGTTGAACATGAGCTGCTCCAGTGAGGTCATAGCATGTTACGATAATGCCCAGATGGAGAGAGGAGTAATGTACATCCCATTATAGAGTACAGTTTTGCATCTGCTCAGTAAAAGCCAAGTGACCTTTAGGGTTTACTGTAACACCAGACGAGACTATCAGTTTATGGCTCCAGGATGTAGACGAAAAAGACAAACGTCTCAACACCTCTCACAGTGTGACGTGGAATTTCTCACAGACGTTTTTTTTTTTTTTTTTTGGAGCACTGCAGTAGAAGGGACAGGTCAGGCATATCACTCAGAGTTGAACCAGCCTTTTCCTCTCTCTGGTGTTCAGAAGTCTTGCCCACTGTTTTTGTGGAATTTTAATGGCTGGTTGTCTCAGCTCAGCTTGGGTACAGACCCAAGGAGCTGACAGCTGTAATGGACCATGTCTATTAACCAGCCTGCCTGTCACTCACATAACAAATGGTTGCAGACACACTGTAAGAGTTGTCAAAACTGCAAAGCACAACAATAACTCCAATTGTTAACTGTCTATTTCTGTCACTGTGCAATGTTATACTTGCTGGAGACGAAACATCGATCTAAGTGTATGCTACAAAGCAGGCGTGTGTTTTTAAGAGAGTCCAGCCCTTGACTGTCCAAACAGCTTGTGCGGTTCACAAATTGATGTTTCTCAGATGCTTGATGGCATTGGAGGCATGTGGTCTCTTTTTAAACAGCTCACTGCACAGGACCAAAGAGAGACTGCCTCCTTAGGGTGCTTATAATCACAAAGAATTCAAGCAAGAGCACTTATTAAAGTAGACAAGTATTTAATTACAGGATCATGTCATGCACACCCTCTTGCTGTCTTTAAAATGATGGTAAATGAGATCGGGATCACTTCCTTCAAGGAGCAAGAAATGCAGTCATGTTGAATAAAACGTTTCGTCCAATATGCAACTCGACTTGTAGGCCAAGCGTTCTGTACCGCACCAAAATATCTTGCTTAGGAGGCTGTCAGAAACTATTCCCGGTCCTGAAAATTTGCAGCCTCTCGCAATTTGTAAATTGCAGTATTTAATATTGTAATAATGATATTTTGCTGAATAATTGTGGAGCTGCGTTCTTGATCATGATCCAAGACTTCATTCATTACACTGCAGGGGAACAGTACTGCGGAGGCCGCTTGGACAAGCCCTCAGGGTCCTTCAAAACCCCCAACTGGCCTGAGAAGGACTATCCCGCTGGGGTCACCTGCTCCTGGCACATAGTGGCACCAAAGAACCAGGTTAGAGAGTTCATGTTCAAACTGAATTCATTTTAACATTTGGTATAAAAAAGACGACTATACTGCAATGTCCACTTTGGCATTACCCTTAAGTTCATTAATCAATACCTCTAAAATTTAGAGGATCCAGTCTGTCAGTGTTATCATTTTGTCAACCAAGGACTTTAAGATTTCAGATTATGTGTCACTGGTTTGAAAACAATGAATCTCATTTTGTAATAAACATTTCAAAAATCAAGTTACATTAAAAATGGCTTGACAGCTCTATATGTAATGCTGGTGGAACAAAATTCATCATCCCCAGGGTATTCCTTCTAATCAAACAGTCTAACCTGATGGGGCCCATAAGTTGCTTGTCGTTGGTGAAACAGGATGTTCTTTGTGACATGTCTCCTAATGCAGATTATTGAGGTGAAGTTTGAGAAGTTTGACGTGGAAAGAGATAACTACTGCCGCTATGATCACGTCTCTATTTTCAACGGGGCAGAAATCAATGATGCCAAGAGGATTGGAAAATACTGTGGCGACAGCCCCCCAGTGTAGGTGATACAGTACTGTTAATGCACAGTAGAATCCACTAGATATTTGATCCATTCCATGATTTCATCTGAATTTATCCCTCCATCTGTCTGTCTCTGCAGGCCAGTGTTCTCAGACGGGAACCAGCTCCTAATCCAGTTCTTGTCAGATCTCAGTCTAACAGCAGACGGTTTCATTGGACACTACAAGTTCAGACCCAAGAAATTCCCCACCACTACCATACCGCCCACCACTACCACCCAGCCAGTCACCACCAGACCCATACGTAGGTAGCAACTTTTATCCACTCAAAACCTCTAAAACAGATCGAACATCTGTATTTGTTGTTGTAACTATGGGAAATAGTGGCTTTGTTGCCAACATGTGGGGTTTATCTTTCACTCGAAACACACAGAGGATCAGGAATCTGCTTCCAATAGCAGATCTGGAGAAATAAAGGAATGCATGAAATCCATTGTTGGAGTGATTTGAGGCCTCTGTGGAGGCAATTAGCTGGATCAGGTAGAACACATTATCCTTCTAAAGCAGCAGAGGATACAGAAATATAGATTTTGGATGTGGATTCTGGTTACTTGATACTGTAGACGCTTGAGTGGGTAAGTACAATCCACCAAGCAGAACATATTTTAAAATAATATTAATATTTAAAGGGGCAATAAGTAAGATACTTACTGTCCCATAGCACAAAAGTAACCATAATATATCTGCAGGGGTCTGATAGGGTTGTTGATCAATACCATGGACTCAAGAATTACTTTGCCGTGTGCTGAGATTTCTGGCTTTAAAAACCCACTTTCCGACCCGTACTCTGTTTTGGAGGACAAACTCCCCGCCTACTGGAGCTTCAAGATACTTCCAATCTCCTCTCCATGCCTACTCATTTTCAGCTGGAGGACGATGCTACGAGCGAGAGACCGGCATCACAACACATTTCAGCCCCAAAAGCTAATTAGCCGATTTCTCAAGCCAAAAAAAACAATTGACAAAACAGTATTATAGTGTTTTGTATCATGATATATTACTTCTTTTTACCTTGCCTCCTCTGTCCATATTGTGAAAGCACAACTTTATTGTTTGTGTCAATTACAGGCTTCCGTTACCCACAGCAATGGGAGGGGTGAGGGGGCTGTTCGTAGGAGATGAGTTGTATCAGTGTTGCTGCAATTCCCACTGGTCATCAATAGAGGTTGCTAAAGCTCATAGATTAATGAAAAATTAAATGAATGCCTCTTTAAAAAAGTACTCACACTGCTTGCCCCGACACATTTTGAAGAAGATGAAGGCATAGCGGGCAAAGCAGTCGTAAACGTTGACATTTTATTGAAATAAGCTTGGTGGATCGAATGTGGATGTACAATTTGGGAAAGGTCTTATACCAAATGTCAGCATTTGAGCAGGTTTGACGCAGTGTTCCCACCCGTACAGACAGAGAGAGAGAATGGAACACATTGGAACCAGTAAGAGTCCTACTGAAGATGCAGCCAAGAACATCACATGGTCAAATGTAACATGCTCATCCATTCTCACCCACAATTCTCTGGTGTGTACTGTACATAATACACAGTCATATATTATGTGGGCGTGTGTACCCAGACACACACAATTGCAGCTCATTTTCGTACTCAAACTCACATTCCCACACACTGTTGTTTTTTCCCTTAGTCAAGCCAGGTTATTTTGGCACCCCTCTTGCCATGATGTCACAGTGTGACAACACTTTCTGGTTGGCTTATCTTCCCTGACTTTTTTTCTTTCCGGTAAGAATAATGTTTAGACAGTCACCATATATATTTTTTCAAGTCTTGGGTCTTTCCTTTATGAGCTCTTTACCATCTCTAACTCTAAAAACAGATGTTCACCAGCCGCATTGTGATGTTTGATGTGATGCTTTCAGCAAGGGCTACACATTGTACATTATGTATGAAAATGACAAGCCTCAATTTGGACGGACTCTTGTATTATGAGATGGCTAACAGTTTTTAAATGGAAAATGTCCCATTTCACTTGCCAGCACATTCTTGAACTGAGAATATAAATAGACCACAGTAGAACCAGTGGCAACCATAATGCATTTGCTTGCATCACTGGCAGGCGAAATTACAGCGATTGAATGTTTTTTCTCCACAGCTCTGAAATATTCTGTAGCCCTGTGCCAGCAGAAATGCAAGAGGCGGGGAACTCTTGAAAGCAATTACTGCTCCAGCAATTTTGGTAAGGAAGTTACATTAGTGCAAATTACAAATTGTTTAATACTACATAATTTACAGCCACTCTGCTCCTTTTACTATACTACTACTATACTATAGACAAGCGACAGGCAACACCTTGAGAAACATAGCTGCTAAACAGGACAGAGGAGAAATACATCAGCCGTGCCCATCACAGCATTAGCAGTCTACTCTGGTTAACAAGTAGTTCACAGTCCCGAGCGTGTCACTATCTTTGCTCCTCTGATTTTTCTCTACGTATCTCAAAGGCTTCCTTGATAGTCTGTCAGAAGGGGAAGGGGTGTATACTGTACGACACAGTTACCCCCAGTGTAAACACACGCACAGCCTCTGACTGTAGCTAAACTGTTGGCAAATGAACGCGTTGATTCAGCCTCGGCCTGAGCTTGCTACTCTCCTGGTCTGTGATGTTTTCCTCGAGGAGATGTTTACCACATGTGTTAGATTGGCATTTCAAAGAGAGTGCACTTGGATTTGCATGAGGAAGTGAGGAAAGGCAAGCGATGCGGCGGTGTATGAGGAAAAAGTAGCTTGTGTGATGCGGTGGCAGAGTCTGAATAAAGTGATGAGACAGTGGGCGCTCCCTTTAAGAAGTTGTCTAATCAACTCTATTAAAGTAATTGAGCCATTATGTAATACGTTGGCTTGATATGTGCGTGTGGAATTATATAAACTTTGGCCAATTCACTGGTTTATGTAACAGTAACACCAGCCACAATAAGATTACTGAAGCAGGAAGTCCTCTGTTTAGCTTCATCCCTGTAAGGCTGGCACTGCTTCATGCCAGGTCTTAGCAAGACATTCATGGCCAGTGAGTCATAAGTAACAACATGGAGACTTGGTTGGACCAAACAAGAGACGCAGATCTGATCGAAACTTCACCCCCAACGTTTCTAATCGGATGAATCAAGTTCTTCAGTTCTTCACATTTTTCAACGTTTGAGTATATTGCGGCTGTCCTACTTCTTATTGTTTAACATCCTCGAAAACACAAAAATGTGTTTCTGGATGAATTTGCTGCTGATGCTGTGTTGTAATTTCTGGTGACTTCAACATTCATATTGACTGGTGTACTAATTCAGATGCAAACCAGTTTATCTGCCTGCTGGACATTTTTGATCTCTCACATGTCTTTGTGCCTCTTCATAGACAGGGCCTTGGACTTGGTCTAAAGGTGTTGTTATTTGGTGTTGTATTTTCTGATCGTGTTTGTGTATTTTATTTGTGTGACTCTGATCCTAAAGCAGGTGGGCGCTGTTCCCTGCTGGAAACAGCTACCAGCTCAAGCTAGGTTTTACAACATCTGGTAGCAGATTGACCAGCTTGGACCACCGGCTCCTGCTGCTCACCAGCAGTTTTAATGATACTTTTATTCACAGCTTTCAGAAGTTAGCACTGGCCTGTGGACAATTTTATCTTCACTTTAAGAAAAGCTATTGATATCATTGGTCCATTAAAAACATTGGCAGGGAGACAAGAAGCATCCATAAGGTGGTTAAAAGGGACTGTCAGAGAGAGAGAGAGGGATACTGGCAACCGTTAACACTGCCTTGCAATCTAGTGTTTTTCCTAAGTCACTTAAAACTGCTGTTAGAGCAGCCTAATCTCTCATCAGTAACCACAGGCCAATATTTGACCTTCCTCTTAGCAAAATCCTTGAAAAGGTTAAAAGGTTGAAAAGGGTGAAAAGTTGTCTATAAGCAAATTATTGACTATGAATTACTATTCACGAAAGAGTTAAATGCTTTAACAAGGTTTTATGAGTGTGTGTGTGCATTTGGTTTTTATTGTGTTGGACTTGACTACTCTCTAAACCCTGTGTGTGTGTGTGTGTGTGTGTGACAGTAATAACCGGGACTGTCATTACTGCGGCGATGAGAGGAGGCAGTATGTACGCCACCGTCTCCATCATCAACGTGTATAAAGAAGGCAGCCTGGCCATCCAGCAGGCAGGCAAGACCATGAGCACCAAGATCATCATCCTGTGCAAGAAGTGTCCATTTATCAGACGAGGTGAGTTTTCACACCGCTGCTGAAATGAAAGGGGCTCAGTGTTTCTCTAGAAAGTACTTTTTGATCTGTGACATTGTAACAGCAAATTGACTCAGCAAGTAAAAGTGTATCAAAAAGTAAGCAGTTCCCCGTTACGTGTTCAGCAGACTGTTTTTAATAACCTATGGCTCTGAGTTTGCCTTTGCAGTCAAGCTCAGTTGATAGAGCTTGTCCCAAAGTGTGAGGTGAGCAGCAAAACTCACTGTCCAAACAAGTCATGTGTTGAATACACAATATGTTTACATGCGTGCATATAAACATATGATATACAGACGTGCTGTGTGGAGATGCTGATATGTGGCCTCCCTGAATGTCTCTGCCGATCCGCCACTGCATTCAGGCTCTTTTTGTGTGACCTCACCAGGCTTGAACTACATCTTCATGGGCCAGGTGGACGAGGAGGGCCGGGGGAAAATCGCCCCTCACCACTTTGTCATGGCCTTCAAGACCAAGAACCAGAAAGGACTCAACGTACTGAAAAACAAGCGCTGCTGAGTCCCACTAACTGTGAAGATCAGCTAGGGATGGGAACGACTAAACAAATGGTGATGTCCTGCTCAATAGTAGAAGCACTATTAAGCAAAAAAATAAATCCAACCTACATGCAGACTTGCCAGAGCAAAACACAAAATGTCCATGTTTAAGTCCATCAATATAAATAAAATGGGTAACTTAGATTTTTTGAGTTTTTTAAATGTACTGAGGGAAAAAAATCATCTATCACTTCAGTTGTTGCATGTTTTTGGAACACAATAAGACATGAACTACCCCTGCTCTGTATTCTATTAGGGGACCAGTTGGTTAGCCTGTTTCTATAACTTTAAAATAATCAGCAGTGAAATTCCCATCCCTAGTCTCAGCCTGTTCTCACTCTGCCTATTTATTAATTCCTGCTCTAGAAGGAGGATTGAGGAGTCAACAGGAGGTGACAGGCGCCCAGAATAGAGAGTATGACGATGCACGGAGACATGTTACACAAACACGTTTCATAAGACGAAGATTCATCCGATGTTTAAAAGTTTCACCGTGCATGCAACGTATGTCTGTTCTGACTGTGGACTGCTCTTTTTTCCTTCTCGTCTGCCTTTCAGTAGTAGTTTTTCTTTTTTCCTTTGGGTCTGTAGAGTGCAATGTGAAAATGAGTGGGATCTAATGTTATGTAATATAAATCAAAGAAAGGAAATATCTGTTTGGCAGAATACGCTTTAAAAGCCTGAACAACATCCTTTAAGGATTTGTTTCAGGAAGTCGACTATGGGCAAATGATTGTTGTAGATTGAATGATGGTGTTTGAAACTGCCTTTAATTTCCCATGTTCAATTTGAATGGACAAGACTTGGGAAGTATTTTATGTGGTGATAACAAGTGCAATAGTTAATATATAGGATTCTTTTGAACTTATTTTGTCATGCTGGTTTTATGTGCAACAAATCTTCTTAGCCAAAGCTTTTTTTGTTAATGGATGCAAAGCACCCCCATCAGCGTAGATCACTTTGTCGTCTTCCTTTCATTGTTTTTAAAGGTAGAGATATGAAATTAAAAATGGAAAATATTTTCATATGAAAAGTCTGTGAATGTTATTTATATTTTATTGTTTTAATCTACCCAAATAAACCCCCAAAATAACATTTTTCCAGTTATGCTTGTTTGTCTATCATGGTACAAGAACATTCAACTGGAAGATGAACATTTTTGAAGTGGCTATCAAGAGTAATCAGGCCAGTTATGGTGTACGAAGCATGTAATTAGGTGTGTGTGTGTAATGTGACTCATGGACTGGACCACTGGGCTTTATCAGTTGACTGTGTTCTGGTTTCAGACCCATGTAGCCAATAATACCAATTTTCAAGGGAAGAAATCGGCAACATTTAGTATTCAGCAAAACAGTCTCTTTCTGCCATCAAGGCAATAGCAAAGATTTTTTCATAAATCTTTATTTGCCTTTTTTGTTGAAAAGAATGACATTTGTTTTTACAAAAAGGTTGAATAGCTGAATAATACACAGGGGGCCTGAGTCTGGAGGCTTTGGTGCAGAATATATATTTCCTAGTTAAGTTCCAGGTTTGAAAGTCGCCCCTGTGACTCAGAGAGCAGAGTTTTTGAACATGCTCGGGTCAGACCGCATCCCAGTTAAATGAGAAGCAGAGATTTTGTCAACAGGAGGGAGAAAGAGAGAGGGAAGGTTGAGTCTTTAGCTCCTCGGGTAGAACATGGCATACTTGGAGGTCCGGAAGCCCAGCAGGTCCCTCATCTCGTTGCGAAACTTGGAGAGGTCCTGGCGCAGGTCGTTGAGGTTCTCCACCGTGGCCTGGTCTGTGCTTTGCATCTTCTGCCGTGTGGAGGTCAGATAGCGGTGGACCAGACAACACATGATCTTCTGATAGTTCTCATCGCGCTTCTGCTTCAGGTTCTTCCACTCCTGGATGGAGAAGGACAAAGACAGGGTTCAGATCCGGGGCAAGATAGTGCTCATGGCACAAAGCACAGATGTGTCTTTGTTTAAGATTAGGGCAAAAGAATTGAATTTAACATTCCAGAAAATAATCAAATAGTAACTAGAAAACAGTTAAAGCTGCACTAGGAAACTTCACATGTTGGCGGCTCATGTTTACCTCTCTGGCCGGCCTGTGATTGCTTCATACCAAAAGATACCAAAGGGATGAGAGAGGTGTACATTATTTCACTAATCGGCTCAGACAGGGGAACTCCTGTCAGGCAGACTAAATCTCTCTCCATTTGTTTTCCTCTCACCTTGAGGCTGTTCTGTCTCTTCACCTTGCCAGTTGAGGTGTGTGAACAGATCCATTTGCTCATGCTGGTCACCAAGTAGCACACAGTCTTCGGGGAGGGGAGGATATTGAACGGTGGTGGCAGGGTGCACTTGTCGTCAAAGTAGCTCAGCCATAGCTTGGCCCGAGCAAACTTCCACTCCTTATCCTCGTGATTCTACAGAATTCCAAGGGGCAATATGAACGTCAAGAAATTTTATTTGGAATACAGTAATGTGATAACAACTTAGTCATAGTCCACACCCTAGAGAAATCATGAAAATGCAAAGAGAAACAACATGTATTCTTGTGAAACCCTCCTTGAGGAGACAGATGTTTTGGACAAGCGGAAAACATCTGTAGAACATTTCATGCTGAACTCAAATGAAACAGTAAATGAAAGCAGTTACAACTTTCAATACCAGGTTGACCTCAAATTACACTTTACCACATGTAAAACTCTGAAGTCATAAACTGTTTTCTGCAACACTCAAGACATTAACACTTACAGCAATTTGTCTGAAGCTTTTATGGAGCATGGCCACCAGCAGCTTGGTCAGGACGATGACCACCACAATGTTGTAGGTGCCTACAATCAGGGCACCCACACATGAGCGCAGCTCCTCTGTGTAGGTGATGCGGGTGACAAACAGCGCAACATGTGCCAGGGAGAAGATGTACCAGAACAGGGCATAGCAGGTACCCATGAACCTGTGACAGGGAAGAAAGATGTCAGCGGCCATTTGGGCAGCATGTCTCTCAGAAGCCTTCCACAATCAAACCAAACAATTCATTCACTGATGACATAATTTCACACATTATAAATCCAAATAATTGTCATGACTCCACAACAGCTGTGTTCAGACAGTCCAGTATATAATGCTCCAACATCTCTCGACATGCATTCTGAACATTCATCATCATCGCTGTCCAAAATGATAGATTGAGGTTGGCCCATACGTGTGGAATGCATCATTGCTCTGTTGCTGGCAGAAGATGCCCTCGCAATCCTTGGGCGGATTCTTGTCCGGGTCCTTCTGGTCTTTGCCGTAGAGCTGGGTGAGTCCAATGGTGAAGGAGAATAACACCAGCAAGAAGAGGCCCAAAAACTTCCCGAACTCCTGCAGCATCTGACCCATAGATATCTGAGGAGAGATCAATATGGGCTGATGAATCCTGTGCTGCTCTGCTCTAATCAAATAGGCTTATATTGATGGAATGTTCTTTCATCCTAAGAAAGCTTCTGGAGAAGATAGATCTTCGGGCATACTCTTCCTCTGAACTTAGTTATTATTGATTTATTTACTTGCTTATTAATCCTCTTCAAAGAGCCAGTGAATCTGGATGGAACAGACAAACTGTGAGGGTGTGTGTCTGTGTGTGGGGGGGGGATTAACTGCCTGTGAGTCATCAGTCTGGATATCTGTGTGATGTATCGTGTGCGAGCAAATAGAGGTGGTTAAATAAATACAGAAGATAGTTTTCTTCCCCCCCTAGGTTCTTGACTAGCAGCAGTGGAACAAGCATGCTGGCAGTTGGCGTTCTCTCTCCCGACCTGAGGGAAGACAGATAAACAAGGAGGAAGCCAGAGATGCTCAAACCAACATCAGAACTAACACACACACACACCGTCCAGTGTGAGGGATGACCACACTCCCTGTACCTCAAGGTGAATGGCGACTGGGGTGTTTGCACTGAAACCCAGCCAGCTTGTTTGGGGAGACAGGCTAGTCTATTTGCGTGATTCATTCTCTTGTCATGTCTAAATCCCCCCAGTGTATTCCTCTGCCGCTCTGTAGATGTCTGATTTAGGAGCTGAGGGTGTTCCCTGCTTGCCCAGCCTGACAGGTAACCACTTAGTTACTGTACAAACAGAGCAGGAATGCGGCAGGTCAGGAGCTCTTAACCCTGACTGGAGGGGGTACTGATGCAGTTGGGGGAGTGAATGTACCGCAAATGCACACATGTACACAGACACACACACACGTATCCCAGTGTGTCATTGGCTATGGTACATTAACCATGTGTCAGCAAGGTTAGGTCTGGGCCACGAGTGAGGTCATTCTGTACACATTGGAGATATAGCTACACCCACACACAGTTACTCTTTCCAACCTCAGTAGGGGGCACTTCCCTGTAAAAGAGTGAGTTGGCCTCCTCAGGAAGGATGGAATAATCAGTGTGCAGCATTCATTACAACCCACACAGTCCGGGCAGTCTGAACCACTTACTCACTGTGTGGGTGTGTGTGTGTGTGTGTGTGTGTGTGGGGAACAGCATGTGTGTGTGCAAGTGCATTGCATGCTCACCTATCACAAAAGCGTGGAAATGTGTGGCTGCGTTTGCCCATTATTGCAGAGGCGTGTCTGCCATGTGAGTGTGGCTGCGAATACACAGACACGTCTATTTCCAAAGCTAATAGCTTTTCCATCCATCTAAGCCAGAGAGTGATGTCACAAAGTGAGTGAGTGAAAGAGAGAGAGACAGAGAAAGGAGAAAAAGAGAGAGACAGAGGGGGTAGACCAAGACTATAATGTACTCACTAACAATCTACAGGATAGTCTTGCTGTTTAATAAGCCAACAAACAGCTATTCAACATAATGATAGGAAGGAGTCCCTAGGAGTGGAGTGACCTCACCACATACCTGAAAACTGCTTTATGTAATGAAAATTCACATCGTCCAAACTGAGGCAATATGAAACTGCAAGGGCTGCCAGCCAAATGGCAGCTGCCGGACAGCTGGCTAGCGTTATGATCTCTCTCCCAGCTGGAGAGACTACACACAATGACGGGTTCGTTTTCCTGATGTGATAAAAAGGGACACCTATGGCACAAAGACTTTAGAGGAATCTGAGCACAATATTCAAACCAGACCTTTGGCCAAGCCCGGGGGACCGAGAGAGAGATGGAAAAACAATGGCAGGATGAGAGTCGTATACACACAGAGACACATGCAGCCACACTATACACTTTGCTCTGTAAAGCATTTTTTTGACAAACTTGAAAAACGAGATTCCATAAATCCATAAATCCCACTTGGCTGTTAACTTGAGAGAGAGGCTGACTGATAGATGGCGAGTATCTAGGCTCTGGGAAAAAACTCATTAAATAAGGACAAGCATGTGCCCATACACACACACACACACACAGAGAAACAAAGAAAAACAAAGAAAACAAAGGGGAAAAGGGAAAAATGATAAAATTAAATTAAATAAACACTATCCCACCAAGCCAAACAATTCTCACCAGTCAGATCCACAGGACTATTATATGCAGGCTGTTGGCTAACTGGTATGATGAGCTATAATGAGGGTGTCTCTGCTTCCCTGGACTGTATTAATAATGATTCCCAGATTTCGACAAGAACATCCATTTTGGTGTTTATTTTGTAAATAAGGTGCTCAGAGGAGGAAGTAACCATGGTAATGGCAATTTTTAGCCAGTTCAAATGTTTGCTTCTTACATCTTTGATAACCTTTGTGTTGTTTAACAAGCACAAAATGAATTGATAACAACTATAGTCCCCAAGTTATTACTACTCATTTCTATAACCTTTTGCCAAAATGTGATAAGGGCAGCTGAAAAAAAACGAACCCATGCTAAGGTCCAGTAAAGTCTACTGAACACTTTTAACTTAGACGAGAGGAGCTCATGTGCCCCACTCGTCATTATCAGGTCCCTTATTCCCATGCAGCCAACGCTGAATTTGCTGGCTATAGATCAGTTTTGCTGATAGAAATCAATCTGGGAAGCGATGTCGGTGTGCTGCGGGCATCTTGAGTCAGCTTCTTCAGCTTTACATAAGCAGTCTCTAAGCTGAAGATCTCTCCAGAAATCAATTCTGTGTAAACTGTGGCTCCCATTCATTTTGATGATGGACTGATGATAACAGTATGGTGATGAATGAACTGAGCTCTAAGTTTTATGTTGTGTTCAGTTGATTATGAGCGTGCTACCACAGCCGAGCACATTGATCTACTGCCTCAGCACATCTGGTGTAATGTTTTAGCACTGAGAGAGAGAGAGAGAGTGAGGGGTGCGGGTAAGGAAGGAGTCTATAGTGACTTCTTTTGTCTAAATTCCTGCGAGACACTTCAGACACAGTACAGATATAAGATCAACGCGCTTCTTTTCTTGTAGCAATTATATTTGATGTCCAGACACTCACGGTTTTGCGGCTTGTTGTTGGTGGTGAGTGAGTGTGGATGTAATGCAAAACAAAGTCTTTCCCTACAGTTAAAGTAATTCTACTAAACAAATGATTCAAAGGTGACGTATTTTCAAAATAAAGTAGAAAAACCTTTTTGTCTCTGCGTCTTGGCAGCCTTCTTGCAGTAGTCTGACACACCTGATGCCAATTAGACCTGCTGCATGCAACCCACCCTAGGCTGACAGGTAGTCTCCAAGCCACTAGGGGTAGTGATAAACTATTTACAATCAGTTACTTTTTTCAAACATAACCTAAGCCTTTTGGTGGATGCTTATGGAAGCAAATAAGGGTCATTAATATTGTGAGCTTGTGAAATGATGTTCCTGCATACACAGATAGGAGATTTGTGTGTCCGTCTCTCAGACTTTGTGAAACCTCACTGTTGAAAATATTCCCGCGCAAATTTTAATTAGACATACACAAAATATTTCTACAGCTACAAAAACTTTTTACACATGTGCAAATTATATCTCTGTGCAGAAAACTTTTTCGCACATGCACAAAATATTTCTACAGCTGCAAAACTTTATTACACATTCACACATTCAGATACGTGCATGCAATCTTTTTTCACATGCACGCAAAAGGTGATATACAACTGCAGGCTGTGAAATTATTTGTGAACATCATTTCACAAACTCAAAATATTAACGACCCTTATTTGCTTCCATAGATGCTTTCATCCAAAGCGCCTCACAGTACTGAGTGCATATATGACCCATTTGTAGCATGGATGGCCTCAGTGGGAATCAAACCCCTAATTCTGAAGATGTTGGCGCTTTACCT
>OOFE01012171.1:0-11433 GCA_900323365.1 Monocentris japonica | reverse complement strand
CATATACACACACACACACACACACACACACACACACACACAGATTTATTACAACAAATTGAATACACATTGCTTAATGTTTTTTTTCTCGCTTACACCACAGACACCACTTTCACCACCTCTACAAATGTAGCTGTTGCAGAAGTGCTACTTTCTACTTCATGCTTTCTGATCTACCACTGCACTTTTGCTTCGTCTGGCCCATCTGTACAGCCTTTTGAACGCATTTTGAATGCACGATGCAATGCATACCCAGTATTTCCACTGAGAGAAAGAGAGATGATTTCTTGGAAACACTGTTGAGTCAAACAGTAAAGCTGTTGTGTATGTGTGTGTGTGTGTGTGTGTGTGTTGCATTGTAGGACATGCTGGGAGGACTGAATGACATCACTCCAGTGCACTAACATTCATTAGGTAGCTGGTCCATTAGTGGAGTAACTACATCCTTCATTGATGTGAGAAAAGTGTACTTTAAGCAAGACCTTTTGAGACAATAAAGTACTGTGAGAATAAAGTTATACCTGTCCACAGAGCACTCAAACAGACGATGACTTCACTGTGGCTGTAAATACATCCCAGAATATTGTAAACAGATACCAACTTCAAATATATTACAGTATAAGATAAACAACAGCAGCTTTGTATCTGAGTCCAAAGAAAGAGACACAGAGACAGACAGACAGACAGATAAACACAGTTGTCAGGGGTTGTTATTTTAGCTATAGGTCTGTTGACTAGACTGAACACTCTGTTATGGAGCTGGCAGATTGGGGCCTGTGTGTGTGTGTGTTTGTGTGTTTGTCCTCCACTTCTTTCTGAGTCACAGATTTCTGTCCTGAAGCTATAGAGAGAACAAAACAGATGGACAGTATGGAACCAGCACAGACCTGACAATACAACAGCCCTGCACACTGTGGAGTTGGCCCCGTACCAGTCTGAACAACCTCAAGCTTCTTTACTCTTGCTGTCAGAATCAGTGTGCTAAGGTGCTTCTGAGATGAGGCTAAGCTAGCTTGGTCTGTTAAATATACTCAGATAATAATTTGTTGTTCCACAATTTAAAAAAAAAAAAAAGTGCTGTTCATCAAATATTATTGAAGTTTTGGTCATGTCTCTGCAACTAGCAATTTTCCTAGCATGTCTGCCAACTAATGCTAGCATGTCTGCTAGCTTAAACACTTTGTGGGTATCCCAAACTGAATAAATATAGCACCTCTACATGTCTAACTCCTCAGGTAGTTTAGTCTTGTTGTAACTATGATATATGCTGAGCAGAATAATCTGTACATTCCTAAATTTATCTACAGCATTGTACATTCACACAATGTCGTCAACCTAGCTAGCTAATAGTGGCTAAACCAGCAGCGCACAGCTGACTGCAGCGGACTGAGGGTTGTAATACATTTGGCTCTGAGTTGTGCTGTTCCATTTAGCCAGAAACTGGAAGCATCAGACACACACATTTTCAAAAGACCCAGTTGTTTTCAATGGCCTAACACAAATTTAAAGCATGAAAGTGAAACATCAAACTACCTTTTGATTCAATTCTGTAACTTAGTTGATTTTGGAGCATCAACGACTGCCACGGCTGTTATTTATGAGGCTTTAACCACTGACCTTATATTTGCAGGCAAAAGGAAACATAATGAAATGTAGCTAAATGATGCATTCTTTTATATTTTTTTTGATTAGATTTTTAACTTGCATTGTTGGATTTATTTAAGTAGCTTTTCCTCATATGTATTTTGGCTGCTCGTCACGTCAGCTAGTTTGCTCACCAAGCATATATACCTACTTGAGACTGATTTCAGATTTGTTAGTGTCTACTGCTCATTTTGGCACTCATGCATTCCACCAAGCAGCATATTTTTCAATACAATTATAACTGTTAAACATGTTTTGTGTTGCTTGCTAATGCGTCATTTGGGGGAAGAAAACAAATAACTGGTGAAACAGTTTTAAAAGTTAAACATAAAAATAAATCTATAAAAAATAAAATCTAGGCTACATATATGCAACATAAAGAAAGTGCTCTTAATTAACCTGCTTGATTTAACAAGAGCTTTAAAACGCGACTGTGGAGGTGAGTCAAGGATAAACCAGTCAATGCTGGAACAAAGTCGGGAGACTTTGTGATGAAGAAATAAAAAACTTTGGAAGGAAAGTTCAAGATTAATTAACAGTGATTTGGGCTCAACTAAGCAAGGCTAATGGAAACTATTCTCTCTTTCTTGTTCTCCTACTTTCCCTTTCTCTACATTTCTTCTTCCCTTTTCTAAATCTCTTTATTTCTCTCCACCCTTCTCTCTCCCTCTCTCCTTCCTCTTATATATTCACCATCTCTCCCCATCCTTTCCTTTTCTCCCTTGCCCTCTCCCTCCCTTCCTCCCTCCTTTCTTCTTTCTCTCCCATTAGAAATATATTGGGGTGACTTGGACCATGAAATTAAAATATTAGTGAATGACATCACTGAATATTTCCAATTCTCTGGAAAGGAAGAATTAAAAAAATTCTGAAGTCCTAAAATAAGAAAAGGTCAGCTAGAGGGTAGATTAACATTTAAAACTTTATTTTATTAGTGAAAGAAAATATTATGGGAGACTTTAATTGAACATATCTCTGTTAAAGAAATCCTGGAATGATGTTCGGCAGATAAATATACCATAATACAGCATATATATGTTTTATTTCAATTATTCCCAATTCCTGGGACCCCCCTGTAAGACACAGGATGACTAAAAATACAATCTGGAATACATCTCAATTTTGCGTGTGCCCCTGAAAAACATGCAAATGGTAAATTGTGAACTTTCATAAACCATCAACACTGAAAAATAAAGGTCTATTTAATTCCAGCATTTAAAAGTTTTACAGATACAAAATATATGAACTCTCAAATCAACAATGAATTTGACTTATGAAAAAATAAATAAGTTAAAATGTAACAATGATGTGACAATGTTTCAACAGGGTGGGGGCAATACTGCAGTTTTTAATTATTTTTTTGTTGTTTTTTGCTTGTTCTTTGTTGTTTGTTTCTTATTTTTTAGTTTTTTATGTCAGATATTTGTATATATTCCTCTTCTTGCTGTGTTTTTATCACTACGCCAATGTTCTGTGTTTTACATGCACCTAAACTAAACTAAGGCACATGGATCTTTTGGAAATAACACATTTATTCTCTATTGATCCCCAAAGGAGAAATTTGTCTTGTTGCTTGCTCCCATCCACAGGAAGGTCACACCACAGAGTCAGCTACACAACAGCACCCCTGGGGCTGCTAGAGATTAAGTGTCTTGCTCAAGGACACTTCAGCAGGGTGGATTTCACCACCTACTATGATGTATCATCTCACAAATGTTTAACTGTGTCCTTGACAGGGGTCACATTCACATGCCACTAGTGTTGTCAGTATTTGTAGGGGTCACAAGATGGCATCTGTTTTGTTTTTATGGGTCACAGTGTCTATTGTCAGCTGACAAGAACCACTTTAGTAAGGGGTTTAAGTTTTTTTTCTGTATTGGTGTGTCTATTTGAACAATGTCATGTGTATGCAAGAAGGGACTTAGATGGGCAAGATTTAATGTTTTATACTTTGCTTTAAATCCAAACAGTGACTCGTAATATATCTTCTGCTTAGTCAGCAGTATTAAATATGACCTGCCTGTTTCAGCTCCCAAACCCCTTTGGGCCCTAGACATATCACTAACCACACCTAAAGAAAATACTTAACATCTGCTTTAACTTAAAGGAGTATTTTCTTTTCTCCTTCTTTTTCTTTCTCTCTTTTCCTGTCCCATATGTGTGTGTGTGTGTGTCTGATTATAAATGTATGGACATAAAACACCACAGGATTGCCCCCAATACATCATCCTTTCATTTCCTGATTGGACAATCACCAAAGCAAATAAAAGAGATGGAGAAAGAAGGAAGGAAAGAAAGAATAGACAGATCAAGACTGACTGAGGAATTATGGGTGGACTGGCCAATGCTCCCTCTCTCTCTCTCTCTCTCTCTCTCTCTCTCTACCCCCCCTCCCATTTTCTCACTTTATAGCTCTCTGTCTCTCTATCTTTCTCTTGAGTCAACATGTAAGAGACTGCCTGACGACATAGACTGACCCAGTCGCCAACTTTCTTCGCTGGCTGCCTCGGTGTCTGACTGACTTCCGGCAGCAAAATGATGACACAAGCTTTGCCCGGGGCTACCAGGGGCAACGGTAAGCTAATGGTTTAAGAATGAAGCTTCTGACTGGAATGTTACTGGTTTGCATGCCCAGACCAGCAGGGAAACTGCTCTGACCAGGCTCTGATTGTTTGTAGATGTAAACATCATTTTCAGACACATTTTGGATTCTAAACCGTTTTCTAGATTTGTTTTTTCCATTTAATCTGAATATGTGTGTGTGTGTGTTTAGGGGTGTGGGGCAAACCTGGATGTAAAACCATGTTCTTCAAACAGGGTTCATGCACCTTTTCTAAGACTCGTCCTTAAAATACAGCTTTTCAATTTCCATGACCAATATTTGAGTGTATGTTGCAAATGTCACGTTTTACACTGAACAGCTGATGTGAATGTCCCAGGTCTTATTTCTGCCTTTAACTATCACTTAGGACAATCAGGGCATTTCTGATTTGGGTTTTTATTCCTCAAAGGGAAGTGGATCAACAAGCAGCCAAGCTCGACATTCAACATTTCACTGGTTGGAAGAAAAGATAATCAACATGTTTCCATGACATTTCCAAAACTATATGCATATGTTCCATAACTTTTCCAGGCCTGGAAAAGTCAACATTTTATGAACTCCATGACTTTTTCAGGTTTTCCATGATGGCAGGAACCCTGTTGAAAATAACAACTGTATGCATTGTAAATAATAACAAAATGCAAAGTCAGTTTTCATCTGCGTGACTCTCTCCTAAAATGGAATTGAGTGCTTGAAGCCCAGGTCCTGAGTAAATGTACTTAGTTACTCCACCACTGTTGATTACAATGGCTGGTTGAATGACATGAATTGCTGGCTGCCTGGAGAACTTCCTGGTTAACTAAGTGACTGACCACAACGACGGGATAATTAAATATCTGACTTGACCAATTTGCTTGACGACAATGACTGACAGACTGGTTGGATAAATAATTGAACAACTGACTGAATGGCGAGCTGACTGACACGACTGCTGGCTGGCTGGCTGGCTGGCTGGCTCCCACCTGGCAAAATGGATGAGAATCTGATTACAGCCCAAGCTTCCCAGTTCTCTACAAATTGTTTCTGAAAGACTACAGGGATAAACATTTCAGAAACGATGCTTGGAGAACAACAAACAACAAAATCGCAGTGTGACCAAGCACTTCCAAATTCCCTTTCTTTCTTTTTCTCCCGCTGTCACCTCCGATTTCTCTTTCCCCTTTTCTCACCCCCTTTCACTTCCCACTGTATTGGTGTCTCTTTACGTCTCTCTACCCTCCCTTTCCCAGCTTGTATCCCTCTCTTGCATCTGTCTCCTCTCTCTCTCTCTCTCTCTCTGGCCCTCCTCTCACTTCCTGTCCTTTTAACCCTGATTCATACCGTATGTCATCACGCCCATATATGGACAACACTATCTGGCTGCCGTCCAGTAGCCAATTAGAAATGCCAAATGAGTTGGAGTGTGTCCTTTGGAGACCGAGGTCACCCCAGCAACTGTCGCCATGGGAGACCTCATCGGAATGCGTGCCCAGCCAATCATCTCCTCTCACCTTCATTAGGGATTCGGTTAATGTCAAACTGGCATCCGATAGCTCTCTCATTCGTTCTGTCATATTCTGCCGTTCCCACTCTCTCTATCGTTTCTTTTCACACTCACATATACTCTCTCTATCTTGATGTTTCATCCCCAGTGCACTCTCTTACTTACACTCCCCCCCTCCACACCTCTCTCTCTCCATTTACTTCTTCCCTTCTTCCCAACTGATGAATGAGGCTCCCTAGATGCAGCGCTGACCTGCATCTGCCCTCTTTGTCTTCCTCTTTCTTATGCTCTCTCTTTCTCTGCCTGTCTCACCCCATCTTCTTCACCCGCTCTCCCCTCTCTGCTGCTTGCACTCTCTTTTTGTCTTTCACTTTGAATTTTGAGTGTGTGTGTGTTTATGTGAGTGTTATCACTGCTGGGAGCTCTGACTTTGACCCCAATCTTCTTCTGCAGCCCACAGCATGGCCTCGGTGTATATATTGCTCGTGGTCAAGCCGTTTTCTACATCATACACTGTGAAATGTTCTCACTAATGAAACTCTAAGACACATTAAAAGTGTTTTAGAGCAAACTAGCGTTTCCTAAAAGTAAACTTGAGTCAAAAACTGGTTGATATTCATGCTGACAACCATTTGTGTTATTCACAATGCATTATTAATGGGTTGGCTTGGTCCCAAGGTCTTGAACTATTTCCACTATGTGGGCGACTATCACAGCTCAATTACAGCAGAAAAAGGAACAAGTAAAGATACACACTTTTTAGAAACTTGTCTTGTGACAAACATTGAAACTTTTTTAAATAAATGGACATTGTAAGATAACCAAAAGCTGCATACACTTCCAACATGCATTTAAAATGTGTACATACAATACATACCTGCATAACACATAGTACAACACACGTTAATGGACAGGGGGACAAAAGAGTGCTTATATCGGTTCAGTCCACTTGTGAGTATCCTGACGTGTCTCTCTGAGGAGCTTGTATTCAGGGTTCAACACATAAGTGAGGTCTGTGCTAATCTTCTCTGCCTGTCCGATGCCTCCATATCAGTTTCTTATCTATTTGTTCTCTGGGATGTATGGCCTTGCAAGATGTAAATATGGCAGTGCAGAATAAATGAGAGTCAACACAGACTCTTTTAGTGAAACTAAACTATCCTAGAGAAGGAATCTTTTGAGGCATTCAGGTGGAGGTTGGATCCACCATGAAAAGAGAAAACAGGGTGAGGGGGTGAGACAGGGGGTGAGACAGGGCTGGGTAACTTTGAGCAATAATGTCCAGGCCGGTGTTCCAAGCCAGGATCCAAACATCAGTCCCAGCCAAGTCACAGGTTTAAAAAAAATTCACCATTCCACAAACAAAATCCAATGCCCAAGGAAAACTCATATTTCTCTCATTGTAAAATATGGCATCTAAGTACAAAACAGCTAAAACTTCCCAAACCAAATAAAATAAGAGTACTTTCTCACTGTCCATCACGTGAGTTTGTAAGGGCGCAGGGTTTTCAGAGTGCTTGAAAGGGCGTGATGGGACAGCCTGTCTAACTGGTACTGTTACTAAATCAGTGAAGCAGTGCTGAGCAATCCTATAGCTAACAGGCTGCATGAATAGCTACATTAAAGTGAAATTGCAGCTAATAATACGAATGTGTTATAACCTATCCATATTTTTGTTTGCATCATGTTGTTTACAGTTTTCTTGCTACATTTTTATGTCATCCTATCAGTAACGTAATGAACTATTTAGAGAGTTTGCAACTTCGCAGCCTTTCCAAAGTCCACTTTCATACCTCTTAAAGTCTGCATGAGCGCCCTCATGGACTTGCTGGTTTTTGACAAGGGACAGCCCTAAGCCTTCCCAGATTTGGCAGGAGCACGCCCCAAAGTCTGGAAATCCATCGAAGTCTGGAGATTGGGATTCAGCGATAGACTTCCCCAGTGGCCTACGCTGGAAGAATCGGTGCTAAACATGGTGCTGGTGGTAATGGTGCAATCAGAAAGCTATTTACTATGGGATGTCATTTAGAAGAGACATTGCATAGTATTTGGAGGGGAGAAAGGTATAAAGTGAGGATTCATAAACTAGAACTTTGTTAAAGGATGCCTGCAACTTACGTGTTACTGTCCAGCGGGTGATTTGAACTAGTAATGGCGTTTCAGTGATAGGCAGGAGAAATAACAATGCCAGCATGCTCCTGATTGGCTGCTGATGGGCAACGTCATGCAAAGTAACGATGAAGTCATAGTTAACATCGGCCTAGTCTTTCCTTTGACTGGTTTCCACAAGTCGCTCGGAGTGAGAGCAACCGTTTTGACCTGAGCTGACCTGGCCAACACTCTGGTCGTGGATGATCACGTTATGAGATCACGCAGGTGCTCATTGCATTCTATAAAACAATCGCATGAATGAAACCCCACTACATGTTTCGGAAACACTTTCTTAAAGAACCGTACTTGATAAATATGATCACAGTTCTGCTCAGTGAAAGGGAAAATCACTCTGCTGAGCGTTCAGTGAACAACATCACTCCGCCGCAGTTTGCTTAAGAAGCAAATTAATGTAATGGCATTCATGTAAACTGCAGAGAGACTAAATATTAATCAGTGGGCCTTCCCTGTGGCCTTCCCACACACACACACACACACACACACACACAAATACACGACACACACACAAACAGCCGCAAACACAGAAGCACACACACAAATATACAACAGAAACAAAAGTCTTGTTTCACTCTCAGACTCAACCACACAATAAGCAAAAACACATACACGCACACAAATAGCACACCTGGACGTACACACACACACACACATGCACGAGAATGACTGCACTGTGATGAACCAAGTGATGCAGTTAACACTATTACTCATGAAATATGCTCCAATAAATGCTCTTTTGGCTTCAGTAAGCCAGTTACGATGGAACAGCCTGCAGAATGGATTTATTTCTGCTGGGGAGAAAGGTACAAAGTGTAGCTTCATAATCTACACTTTAAACTGATTAGATGGAGTGTGTTTGGCAAGTTTAGGGAACATGTCAATAAAATATGTAGTCCATTCCCACCTCTGTTGTGTGTGTGTGTGTGTATGCTTGTTGAGCGTAAAGGTGCAAGCTGTGACTTAGTCAAACACAGTTTAAGTGTGTGTACATAACTGTGTGTGTGTGTGTGTGTGTGTGCGTGTGTAATGCTTGTGCTGTTATGCTCATGTGCATGTGTGTGGGTTTGCATGCACAGAGTCATTGCATTGCATCTGTGATACTGAGATTGTACACACAGTTTATGTATACACAGCTGCTGGAATGTTTGTGCTTGCTCACCTACCATCCTGTGTGTGTGTGTGTGTGTGTGTGTGTGTGTGTGTGCACACGTGTGCATGACGATAGTATATGATATCTTAATTTACTTTCCCCATGAGCTGGAATGTGTGGGAATGTACCTTTAATATCATTTTTATTTCCCTCTTCCCCGCTTCCTCTCTTCCTCCATCTATTTCTTCTTCTCTCATTTATCTTCTTGTCTCTCCCTCCCACTTTCTCTCCCTCTCTTTCTTCTTTTCAGAAGAAAGTTTGACACATGTAAGTCAGCAGTATTGAAGACTGAGGGAAATGCAAGTATAGCATTAGTGGACCAATGGCTCCCAGGGTGTAATGGACGGGGAGAGCTGGGGCAGATAATCAAACAGGGGAGAAAGGGAGACAGAGATAGATAAAGACAGAGAGATAGAGAGCAATCGGGCAGCGAGAAAAAAAAATCAAGCATGCAGGCACTAAAAAAAGCACGAAAGCAAGCAAGCAGGAAACACAAGGAATACAATAAAGAAATCAGAAAAGCCTGAAAGCAAACACAGAAGAACAGAGGGAGGGAGGAAAGTGTTAGTCCCTTCTCCCCCTGATCTCCTCACAGTGTGTGTGGTAAATCTATCAGTCACTCTGTAGGAGGCCACCTCGACTGGAACCTATTACTGAGAATAGGAAGGAGAGAGAGGGAGAGAGACAGAGAGAGACAGAGAGAGAGATGGATAGGAAGGTTATGTGGAAAATAAAGGGAGAAAGACAAAAGGGGGGGAGCCGTGGACTAGTAAGATAGCTGAAGGGCTACTAGCTGTGTGCCTATTTTAGCCATCAACTCCTCTCAGCAGCCATTTTATTTTGACAGAAAACAGCTACTTGGCAAGGTTGAAAGGGAGGTACCACTCAACATGAAAAAAAGCGATGTATTTCTTAAGGCATAAGGCAGAGACAAAAAAAACAACAACAACCTGACATTCAGTTCTGTAACGTGAACTGGGCTACTTGCCAAACTTAAATTAATGTGTGTAGCATTTTAACATCTATAAATCATTACCACATTAACTTTGAGACATAAGTACCGTAAACAAACGAGACCTTCACGCTGCATTGCACATTGTGTGCCACCAGGTCGGGGAATCTGCTGGATTGCTTTACAGCAAAAAACAGGAAGAGGGCGCTGTTTTTCCAGCACAAACGGAGCTAAAGTTTCTGGCAATGGCAGATGGAGTGAAAGGCCGATGAAAAAAATCACTTCCAACATGTTTATCCTCTTCAGTAAAGTAAAATAGAAACACACACACAGAGCAACACCGTGGAGGGGGAGGGGCGACAAGTAACAACGTCCTCTTTGCGACAGGAAGCGCTGGGGTTTATGGGAAATGCGGCATTCATTTTGAGAAACACTAGCATTAATAATACCACTAGTATGAGATAGAGGCTACCAATCAGAGACCATAGCCATTTGTTTACGATGATTATACCAAGGTATCACCACTAATGTGATCAATGATATACAGATGTTTATAATGCTACAATAAGCACCTTTAAAGAGGAAAAAAACATATGAACATACAGTATCTGATAATTCACATTCCTATTTCAGGCTTGATATGTGAACATGAACATGTGTCCTGCTTCAGCAAGTAAAAACTTCCACTACCTTCATCTGTGTGGCCATTTTTCTTTATTTCATACTTTATGCCACAGATTCCAATCCATCTGTGCTGGTGCTGTTATTCCTCTGCTCAAGACTTCTCTGGGGCTGTAGTTCCTCTATTAAGGAGTTTCCAGGTTAGTGGGTTGCCATTAAATATGGCTGGAGTCTAGTGCTGGATTTGTAGTGCTAGAATGTATTTGCTGCTATAGAAAATGTGTCATAAAACCATGTATCTCTAATTTTTTTTGCTAATTTTTTGAGCGTGTTTTTGTTCCCGGTTTTACAAATGCTAAGAGCCGTCATTGTATTCGATGTGTAGTGCTTCATGTCCCAGGACGCTAAGCCATACTTTGGAGTATGTATTCTAAAATATCAAACACACAAAAGGGTCAGTGGGAAGTCCAACTAGTTTCTCCTCAATGAGTGTGAGTGATGTTTTTTTTTAAAGTGTTTGCAAGACTGATGAAAGGTGACGCAAATGACTAAACCTTATTAGTGTAACCCATTTCTGGTTATTCATACAGTATTTGGAAAACGCTCAGCAGGATACTGATGAATGTAACGTGCTTGGTTGTAGATTGAACAAAGAGGTTGAACAAAAGCTCTAGAACAATGGAGCTGATTACAGTCACAGCAGGGCTGAGTCCTCAAAACACTGCGTGTGTGTGTGTGTGTGTTACCATCTCATGGTAGAGTGTGATGGGGGAGACTGTGACGACCACGTAGAGGTTCCATCCATGTCCCAC
>OOFE01012170.1:18371-44872 GCA_900323365.1 Monocentris japonica | reverse complement strand
ACCAGAGAATCTTGTTTCTCACATTCTGAGAGTCCTTTAGGTGCTTTTTTGCAAACTCCAAGCGGGCTTTCCTGAGGAGAGGCTTCTGTCTGGCCACTCTGCCATAAAGCCCAGATTGGTGGAGTGTTGCAGTGATGGTTGTCCTTCTGGAAGTTTCTCCCATCTCCACACAGGATCTGTGGAGCTCAGCCAGAGTGACCATTGAATTCTTGGTCACCTCTCTTACCAAGGCCCTTCTCCCCCGATTGCTCAGTTTGGCCGGGCGGCCAGCTCCACTGTGCTCTTGGGAACCTTCAGTGCAGCAGAATTTTTTTTGTAGCCTTCCCCAGATCTGTGCCTCGACACAATCCTGTCTCTGAGCTCTGCAGGCAGTTCCTTCGACCTCATGGTTTGGTTTTTGCTCTGATATGCATTGTCAGCTGTGAGACCTTTATATAGACAGGTGTGTGCCTTTCCAAATCATGTCCAATCAAATGAATTGACCACAGGTGGACTCCAATCAAGGTGTAGAAACATCTCCAAGATGATCAAGAGAAATGGGAGGCACCAGGGCTAAATTTCAAGTGTCAAAGCAAAGGGTCTGAATACTTATGTCAATGTGATATTTCATTTTTTCCTTTTTAATAATTTTGCTGTTTTCGCTTTGTCATTATGGGGTATAGAGTATAGATTGATGAGGGAAAAAATGAATTTAAACAATTTTAGCATAAGGCTGCAACATAACAAAATGTGAAAAAAGTGAAGGGGTCTGAATACTTTCTAAATGCACTGTATGCTATATGTCATGGAAGAGTTATGGAGTTTGACTAGCAAAAAGGTTTGGGAACCCTAGGGACAACCTTGTTGCTGCCAGTGTAACAGCAACCCAATTATCTGCTCTGTGCCTTTATTTTGTCCAAATGTTAGCATTTAGCGACTGCTGGTAGTAGGTGCTGGCTAATAGTGAGACATAACAACATCCATAGAAACAACAAAGAAAACTTCACTTATTAAAGAATTTGAATGAAACTTGTTATAAAAAAACACATGGAAGTATTCTGACACTTTTTGGAAGAATGATTGACCTACAGAAAATAATAAATATATATTTAAATAAAATAATGAAGAGAGGTAGAGAGGTGAGCTTATGACCTACAATGGCTCTAACTCAGGGAGCTGACATTTGTAAGCCTAATGTACATGCTCAGTAGGGGGGAAAGTGTGTACAATGTTAGAGAAGATAAATTAGTTCTTAGGTCTACTCTAATACATCATTGCATTAATTAATTTGTTGTCAAATTGAATTCACATGAAAAAATGGTCAAGTTACAATTTTGGCAGCTCTACTACAAACTGCCAGCAGCCTCTTACCCCCCCTTTACTGTGCAGCCAGATTTCACACAGTACACAAGCTTCTGATTTTCTATTGGTCAATTCCTGACTGGGAGGGCCTTCCAGGCAGGCAGAGAGACAGGAAGGGGGTGGCTGGAAATGTTTCAGCTAGAGCGTTAGGTAGTCTTTTTCCTTCACTGTCGTGGAAAGAAATGTTTTCTATGGGCACTGAGTCCACAGGGCAGAGAAGGGAATGATTGCTACTCTCATGCTCATTATCTTCAGAAGGTAACTACTCAGGAGAAGTTGTACCACTAACTTAGACTCAGTGGCTAAGGTTAGAGAGAGAAGTTCCTCAGTACTGCATGAAGTGTGAGGTAAGTTTTCTTACTGTTTCCTGACTCGCGCCTAAAGGAATTTGCTGCATTATGCTGTGGAATACCATGCGGTGAGGGAGTTACAGGATAAGAATTGGGTTAACAGCAGATTCTAAAATATACTCCTGATTTATTGTACGGTGCCATTCTCTACTGACTGTATCCAGTTGATAAAGTGTTCACCTCTCATGTGCAACTTTATTCAGCTTGCGGGGGATAACCTCATTTTTTGCCTGCTCAGCAACTTCCTCTGCGTTTCAACACTAATTGTATGAGTCTGTCTGTCCTGTGTCTAACTCCCCACACTGTGTGTTTGTACAAGTTGTATATGGCTTTCCTTGTATTCTCTATGTCCCCTGGTGGGTGAAGAGTCAGCATATCTCATTGCAATAATTATAAAAATAGGATATCTAAGGAGGGACACTCTCAAATCATTGTAGTGAAAGAAAAGGTATTTTTTTATTTTGATTTAGGCAATCCAATAAATCAGTGTTGTTGAATTTGTATACTTTGTAGTGGCTGTTGGCTAACAAAATGTGAGTTACATATATACCATAACACATATCCGTCATCAAACTGGTATTTGTGTGCATGCAGTTAAACCTGTCTTATCGACAAAATGAGCATATATTTGAATATCTTTGGATAGTCATTTGAGACCAAGGACATTTTAACACATAAAACCAACTCTAAATCAATATTTTCCACTGTTATGCTTAAGGCTACTTCAGAAGAGTGCTGCGTATTGTCTTTAGGTAATTAGGACACTACCATGCAATGGAGCTTATTTGAGTGTCAAGGCTTAAACGTTCCAGGTAATCGTCCTATGTATTATTAATGCACCAGCTCCAGAAAGTTCAACTTGATGACATTATATAATTATTGTTCTATGAATCTTAGCTTCGAAAATGATCATATACTGTGTATTGATTGAATTGTCCAGGATAATATTTGCATGTGTCAATTCTTTAGGGTTGAATTTCCATTTAAGACTACTAGTAAGCTATATGAAATGCACATTCTGGCTGACTCAGTAAATTTGTGACTGCATTGCTGCATGCTCAGGGATCTCTTCAGCAATAAACTAGGCCATTCATTATGGCCAACAGCTTTTGAAAGGTGGTGTTTATCCCTAAGAATACAAGCTAGAGTTCAATCCAAAATGAAATCCAGCTACCTCCTCAAAGAAGTTATGGCGTAGCAGTTGTTTAGGAAAGCTGTTAAAGTTTTAGGGCTATGAAATCAAGATTCAATTCTGCATTAGCCTGTTTTCTGTCAAATGTATTCCCTGTACTATGACACATGATTTTATTTAACTACTCAGAATGGACAAGACAAGTCCAAACCCGGTGCTCATTAGGTTGTAGCCTAAAGCCTAAACTAAATTGGCCATTATTAGAATTGGAGCCTGTATCACAGACATCTAAGTTCATTTCATAAAGAGCCAACGACACAAGCTGTAGGTCAAACAATGGAGGTAGACTCATCTCTAGGTTATTTGTTGGACTGATAGTGAGAATGCACCACATAGCCTATAATGCAAAATCATTTTGAAACACATTTCTTTTGGGAGGCCCCTGTTCTTGACACAAAGTCAACAGTATCTAGGTCTGTGAAGTGGCTTGAGTCTCTGAAAATCCTATCTTAAATGCAACAAGGTTGTAAAAATGCATTCTGCATTTTAACCACTGCTAAAATGTAATTTATCCCAATATCATGCAACATGGACATAGCTAGATGATTGGTGATTGGTGATGATTGAACTAACAACACATAATTATATTTAAAAACACGTTACAATTATTGCGCATGGCATAATTACCTGTAATGTACTTTAAAGTAATTAAATTATAAATTAATTGTAAACTATAGGCTGAAACAGATTCAAGATCAGAGATATTAATCAGTCACATATGTCATTCTGATTAGTGGGATCCTGTGGGGTTGGGAGTCAAGTCAGACATGCCTGGTCAATGCTTGTCTTGCTTCATGTTAGTAACTGAAGCTGTTATATCCTAAGATGGGTTGCTTGCAGGTTTGTGAAAATTCAATCAATTGGGCCTTTCATAAGTGGCTAATTTCACTGTAAATACACCATACATACACCAACTTCAATATTGTAAATTTCTGTATCGTTATTCTAAATTACCAGTAAATTTATCTGAAAAATTTACTATATACTTACAGATGAACACTGCCACCGACTGAAGTAGATGTCAATTTACTGATGAATGTCTTATCTCGTTGTGACTGCTTCAGATCCACACATTTAGCAACATCCAAGTCGCATCTAGTCAGTTGAAGTTAGTTGTGTTACTGGAGGAAGGACAATTTGCCAAACGAAGTGGCTTTTAAGGAGTTCATTTCTCTCTGTTTTTGTTTTGAAATGCAAAATGCACCCACGCATTGAGACTTGTTGGTGCTGGTATAATCACATGCATCATTGTCGATCACTGTAGAGCCTTGTCACTCCTCCTCCTTTCCTCCCCTACTTCACTACTATGCCTCTCCTACCAGGAAGTAACTGGGAGGAGACAAGAGGAGTAATGGAGTGGTGGAGAAGAGGGAGCAAGGGAAAGTAGAGGCCATTTGGGACAGTTTATTTCAAAAATGTGCCTTTGATGAGGTGGCTGTATCATAACTGACATAGCCCAACCCACAATATGCCACATAGCCCATCAAAGTTTTTATGCACAGCCAGTGCAAAATGTGAATGTCATATTCATATTTTGCCTGTGCTACCATCTTGCTGATACAGTAGGTCTATGTTGACACGCATTCATGGATTAACCTTTTTCCTCAGCCTACACTGGTGAATGAATTTTCCAATTCCAATTCCAACAAATCTGACTCTGCAACATTGCTTTTGTGAAATATTGGAATTAAAATAGGCCCCTCCTACATATCATACCCCCTTATGCCTATAGGCATAATTACCCCACAATTGGAAGGGGTAATTCCCCTGTCATGTTTTTTCATGTTTTGTCAATGATGTGATATTCTGGGTGTGATCATAGTGAGGTCCAGCCCCCCAAAAAATGGAAAAATTCCTGGGTAGAATAAATCTTTGGGTCCTCCGCGAAAGGAGACTTTTTAGGAGCGGCAAGTAACCTGGTTTTAGGTTGACAAATTTAAACGTCATAACTTGGTTCAACCCGGGTAAGCTCATACTCCAAATATGAGAAACCAATTAAGATGCCTGGCTTACTCCAATGTTAAATAGGTTACTGTGGCATGTAAACATCATAGTATTACTATTGGGATCATCATTTCTTTCTCTTGTATTTTGAAGTGACCTACTATAACTAGGGAGGGGGTAACAGGCGGTTGCACCTTTTTTATATATATATATATACACCTTTATTATACCTGTATAATAACATACATACATAATATACTGTTCTATCTGTGGGCAGACACCACAGTTGGATGGGAATATTTTGTTAATTGGTTTATTCACAGCAACTGGGATACTCAGTCACAATGTATTAAAGATTCATGTACACCACTTAACCTGAATGAGGCCTTAACCGGAGTACAGCCAATAGCCAGGTTACTCTGTGCATGTAAACGTCCCCATTGGTTTTTCTTTTTTTACTTCCCAATTTATTTTGTTCCCTTTTTGTATTGCTGTGCTGGCCCTCCACTATTGAATTACCTGTAAAGGAAACGTTTTCGTGCGAGCATACAAGCTAAGCTAACCTTCATTTAGCTACTGTTCTGCTTGTCAGGTCTTCTTGTCTAGCTAATATGATGCAGGCTAACTACTGATGTTTAGAGGCATTGATGATTTGAACGACGTATTGGCAGGTCTCATAAACAACCTATTCATTATGACTTTCATTATCTATTTTTGTCTTTCCTGTAGGGATTGGGTTTATCCCATGAGAGTGTGAAAATTACTGAATATAATTTGACTAATTACACAAGGTCACACTTCTTATACCCTAGTGTTTTCTCATTCATGTCATAAACTGTACCAATGACTGACAGTCTCTAGAGAATAGAAGAAATTAGAGCTAGAGGATGGTGATTATCGTGATCAGTGATGATTAACTGTCGGGCCATATCCAAGACCACATCCCTTTAGACAGAGCCCCAAGATTAAAGCCACTATGAGTGGTGGAAGGTACCAGCAAATAAGTTTATTTGTGACTTTTGGACCTTTTGGACTGCTACAACCACATCTACTAAATATCTTCTTTGCAGCATACCCTACTGCTCAGTTTTTTTTTGTTTCAGCTATTTTAGAAAGAAGGCAAATGACATTCTTAAAAAGACGTAAGCCGTACCCTGTGGTTCAGTTTTTTATTTTTTTTATTTTCCCATGTTGACCTTGCTATCTCAAACATATAGACTAATGATACTCTATATATGATACTGTATATTCTACAATTACAAGAAGCCCAATAGGCAACCAATATAAACATGTTTTTTATCTTTCAGATCACCAACAGAAAGTGCCTTTGAGACAACATCCCTGACTTGAAGCTGGTCCGTGTACATGGCAGGCCTATATTCCCTTTAAGGCCAGACTCACCAACATACGATACCTCAACTGCAAGTCTTCTGCCTCCATTTCACTTTGCACAACTCCTGCACCTAAAATAGAGAGTTGGTGCAGAGACAGAAGATCTGCCAAAGGATAATGGTCTGATAAATTATTACTAAACTGACAGGTCTGCATGCGATTATCTTTTTTGGACGCCAACAGTAGAGGAGCACACACTTGAATGTGCCACAGAGCAAACGTCTCACTCTTTCCTGGGTTGGTTATTGTTCCTGTTCCACCCCTCTAATCTCTTCGCTCCGGCTGATGGAGGATTCATCAGATTGTTTTAATAGAGAACTTTTCACACGCAGCCAACAGTTTTGATCGACGTTTTGGGGTATTTGAGGTGCTAGTCAACAAGTTGACTTGAGGTTTTCAATTGTAACTTGCGAAATAAATCTTTGGACATGGCTTTGAACATTTCCTCAATAAGAGACACAAAATGGCTAACTCTGGAAGTGTGCCGGCAGTTTCAGCGAGGAACTTGTTCACGTAGTGATGAGGAATGCAAATTTGCCCATCCACCAAAGAGCTGCCAGGTTGAAAATGGGAGAGTTATTGCCTGCTTCGACTCACTAAAGGTAACGAATATCACGCATACTATATTCTCTGACATCTGGCATAATGCAAGAAACATAAGTCTTTGTATCGATCAGCAGGGAACTTGGAGTTCCCCTTGCATATCCTAGCACTATTGAAACTGTGGATTGGCATCAAATATTTTGCAATTTTGACAAGTTAGCATGTAAACTCAATTATGAGATAATGCCACACAATTCCAAGAACGGTGGACAAAAGCCCACTCAGGTTTTACAACCATCACTTGTGCGATTATAGGCTAGAAGACTGCTGTCTTCAATTGGATTACAGCCCATTCATTCTCCTGTTAGCCCAGTGGCCCTGTATGTGGCAGGGTTAATCCACACTCAGACTTCTACTGCAATCACAACACAATACAGCCCTGCCCCCTGGATTATTCTCATGTTGAATCATCATCTTATCTCCTCACTAGGCAGTTTAGACACAGCTTGCCTGGCCAAAGGGCCTCCTCTGTGACCTAGTGGTCAAGGGCCTGGGCTATAAAAGCATTGACACAAAGGAACTACCTTATTCTTTAATCTACAACTAGATTATTATTCAATGTAAAAATGTATTTATCTTTTGTTTGCATCTAAATTTATCCCTTCATTTCTATGTTGCTGAATAGGTTGTAGTTACTCATTTTTCTTATTGCCGAAGTAGAGCTTAGGCTAATGACTGAATGGCTGGTCACTCCAGTCATTAATCCTAGAAAGTGTCATACGGTTGCCACAGCTTCTGCTTAACAGTGCAGTTATTGAGCTGCTCTCCCCCTGAGGCCATATCTATCTAGCATGCCTCTCATTTGCTATGTTCAATGTAATAGAAGTCATCCCACCAAGAGACTGCTGGTACGTCCAGGGGGAAGTGTGCTAAAAATGAGCTAGGGTTTTCTATAACATTTGAACAAATTTCTGTTTAGTTAAGTGTTGAAGGTATAATGGATGAAGCTTTTCCAAATTACAGCTATTCATTAGAGACTATTCACTATTTTGCCTCTGAAATTCCCTTATTGACTTTATTGTTGTTTTTGAAATATTGTGGTAAGCACCACTAATGCCCTCACCAAACAGGATTAAAAATGCTCATAGGCTCAAACCACCCACACATGCTAAAATTCACTCAATATTGTCAGGAATGTTATGTCACAGTTCCCTTGTAATTTTTAGACGCTAGCTGTGAGTTGATCAAACCTGCATTGCAGTATTTGATCACGGTCTTGATAAAATATTTTCCTGCACACAAATGTCTCATTCTCAGATTGGGGAAATATACAGACCAAACTTTGTCATGGAAGAGGGTAGTTTTAGTTAGGGTCTAACTGAATATCAACAATGTATATTAAGTAGAGCAATTATTTATGTGCATCCCCATTGAGATTCCCCATTGGGGCTATGTCTATAAAGTAAAGTATAAATCCTAGTTTTCCCTTATTTTGAGGATACTTAAATCTCAGCCTCAACCTAAAATTACGCAGTCTGTTGAGAGGATAGTAATGGAAAAGGTCTGATGGCAATTGTGGCAGTCATGTGATGAGGAGTTATTGAATGTTGTCTTACTGACTTTGCTTGTGGCGTACTGTCAACTGGTACTAACGCTGTAGCTGTTTCCCCTCAGCCTTTATTTCTTGTAAGCTGGCTCCAGCCTTGTGAACAACTAGCACAGATCACCAGAATGGCTGTCCTATTCCTCTGCTGATTCACCAATTACTCTTAACATAGTTAAGCCAACTTGATTTTGTTAAAGTGCTTTGGTATTGTGATTAGTATCTCATGACTGCAAACAAACTGGTTAAGAAGAGCAGTCACATATGAACTAGGTCTAACTGGAGCTGCTTTCTATGGCTTGCTCTCCTAGGACTGGTATGGGTCAGAAGAAGCCTCTCAAGAAAAGGCAGAGAAGTGAGCTGTGGTGCTAATGCCTTTAGTCAACTCAGTGTTTTCCCCGGTTCACACTGATCTTTGGCAGTAGAGGGCATTGTTATTGACATTTCATTTAGGTGGGGTATCTCATATATTTTTAAGCACTGAAGTCTCTCATTCTAGTTTAAGATAATGAGGCTAGCATTAGCTGACTAATTTGTTAGCTAATATTGCAACATTAGTTCAACCTAACCTGACCTCTAAACACCTGGTGTTGGATGGGTAAGGGGGAAAATCCTCTGCTGTGCAGGAAGTGATGCATTTTATCTTTCTGGCAGCAGCAACAGCAGTTTGTTTGGGATAAATAAGACAATTGGGTAGTTAGCATGAGCAACGATAGCCACCATGGCTGATCAAGGAAGAGAGCGCCACCTACAGGCACTCAAACTTCATCAACAGGAAATCCATGCAAAAAGACGTCAAAATACTGGCGACACTGTTTGATTCCAAAGTGATCCCTGGGAAGTGCAGTGCAGAAACACCACAGCAATGAACACTTAGCACTAAACATTATTATTAAAGAAAAGCAAGGATCTCACAGATTACCACTTTAAATTGTGTTTGTTTTTTTTAAAACTACATTGCTTCAAAAATTTAACTACAAAAATATGCTTGGGCGGCTGTTACCTCGGCGGGCCACCTAAATATTATCATTATATGGGAAACAGGCATCTTATAATGTAGATTGGTCTGTTTATCATGATACAATCACAACCTATTAAATATGCTGTCATTCACCATTACTCAGTTTCTATGTAAGAAGGCTCTATAATTAAGTGTCCTTTATCAAACAGAGAGTGGCTCATTGGCTCCTCTTCCAAAGTGTGAGACCGCTTGATGTGAGTCTATCACAGACTACTCTGTGGAATTAGACTAAAGGGTTTGAAGCACTTTTAGGATTATAAAGCCCTGCTAATGGGCCAATACCAATATTCATAGCTGTGGCCTAAAGTAAGGACCACACAACATTATACTGTGGGTGTTTCAGGCACCCTCTATATGCATACCATCCTGTCATCCTTTGAGACATTGGAAGCAGGAATATTATGATAATGGAACATTAATTCCAGGTCTCTCGAGTAGCTGTCATGTTGGTGTTCTGCACAAGAAGCCAATCGTTCCCACGTGTTAAATTTGACTCTGCATTTGTCTGTTTTTTTTTTTTTTTAAGAGACAAACAAAGATGCCACACAGAAGAATGGCCACTTGAATTAAATGTGATGAGCACTGAACGAAAGCTAAAAGGCTTATAGTATGACTTGGTAATGCAAATACTTGACCTGGCCTCAGAAACACATTAAATCCCTTTAACCTGCATGTAGAGCATTATAGCATAAATACAGTATGAATTTTGTACATAGTGCTCTGGATGTTCAGCTTTAAGGCTGTCCTTTTTAAGGCTGTCCTTTTGTGTGGAATGGTGCTTAACATTCAGTGTGTGGGTGGCATGACCACCACAGCATGTTGTTATACCAGAGTTTGTCAAATATATCTGCTCCCAAATTGTGTAAATGCCATCCGTTACGATTTATTAACAATGCTGTGAACTAATCCAGTGATCCCTAGACTGTTCTGTTGCTTTAAGTACTGCATCAGGATTGCCTGTCTGTTGATATCTACAGTATTCAGGCTTACATCAGGAGAACAAAACCCTGTTAAAGAAAATATAGTTCCTCCATTTATCATAATTCAGTAATGTTATGGTACTCTCTTAATGTAAGATATAAGAATGTGTGATTCTTAATGTACAGTATGAAGGAAATTGATCATTTACATCTAAAGGCGTTAACCTAGGCTCAGACCTTAAGCACGCCAGAAGTCGGTGCTTTGCTATTCTTTAACACAAACTATAAAGAAATGTGTCAGCAGCAGAAAATGAATGCCATTAAAGGCATTGTTCATATATGAGTGTGCACATCATATTTTTTTCCGGTAGGATCTGGCTGCAGTCCTTGCCATGTCCCTACTTCCCCAGTGATTCTGAAGTCTCTAATGCTGTCAACTTGCTTTACTGCCACCTACTGGACATGATGTGAAATTACACTTGCATTGTGAGACTTGTCAAGTCAACACTCTCTTACACTTGTAAATAGTACTATCACAGACTGTGTTTTGATTACCAATGTAATTTACCCTGTGATGAAATCAGGTTGAGGACTATGGATTTGTCTTTGTCTGTTTGACACATATGATATGTCAGACACCGCTGATCGAATTTTGACAAAACTTAGATTAACGATGCATCTCACCACCACTTCATTGAGCTGCTGTAGATTCACCCCAGTGAGGTTTTGGAGTCAGGTCTGTACACAGGCGGGAAAGTTTTCACAGGAAGTGAGGAATCAAAACTTCCGAGCCGAACACACACAGCTCCGAAACAGCAGTAAGCGAGCTAACGCCTTGGCTATTGCATTTCACTATACAGAAAGCTGATTTACCACGAGCAAAGATGACTGAAGCTATTTTCATTTTGCTGCATGCACAATTTCCTCTAAAAAAAAACATGAAAATGGTATGTATAGTTCCTTTTTATATCAGTTAAGAAAATGCTCATTTTAATTAAATAAGGATGGCATGGTAATAACTCAAAATTGATATAATTGCACAAGGGGTTCACAAACTTTCAAGCATGACTGTAAAACCAGTGGTGGGGTAGAGCATTAAAGATGAATCTTTAATGATCCCGTGGGGAAATGATGTCGCTGCAGTAGCAATAGTAATAGCATTCATTAGGGGAAAAAGACAAATGCAATATGAGTAGACAAATAGAATATAAAATAAGCAATAAAAGGAAGACATAGTGCATTTTGGTGCCAAGAAAAATAGCAAAATAGTGGAAAGATAGCAGGAGCTGCTGCATCTGGCGATAATGATATGGAGCTCTTTAACAGAATTTGACAGTTTTGCTGTACTGTGGGTGATGTGTGGCACATTGGCATGGGCAGGTCCCTGGATTACTGTGGTTTCCCAGTAAAATATTTTACTGTCCAGATGACTGACTAAAATTACCGATGTGCATAGCCAAAATCTATTTACAGACCTCCCCTGGTAATACTAATGCTGTCCTGAAAGTGCTTATGTTAGCACGCTTGCCACATAACCAAAGCCTTCCATGGAGGCACATGTTAATGTTAATATGGTTCAGTTGAGAGAGACAGGAAAGATTGGAAAAAAGAAAATTGGATGACATGCCACAAAGGTCCTGCACGTTTGAACGGAGGACGTCGAGGGTGCATGGCATGCATCCTAGCCAACTGAGACGTCTGGAGATGTTTCACATGCTGGATAATTTCATGAAAGAACATGGATTGTGCTGGAAGAAATATGTCTCAGTGTGCACTGATGGTGCATCAGCTATTACTGGTCGAAACCTTGCCATGCCTTCAAAGCAGCTGAACTAGACTTTGATAAGCTTTTGTTTTGAAGCTTGGGCTTGTCAGATGAAGCCTTGGCCGTTTATTTGGGTGGTTGTATGCCTAGACAACAAAGTGAGTGGTCTCACACAAGTACAAAGGTTTAGCTGCTAGCATTACAATAGGCACAGAGCATGCATAGGTTTCATATTTCAGACTCATCGATACTTTATTGATCCCCTGGGGTGAAATTCTGGGAATTCATCTAGCTTGTGTAGGAAATCAAAAGAGTATTCTTTTGAAGAGTAAGCTGGATACTGTACCATACATTGCTAAAGGCAAAGAACAAATGGTGGTGAGCTTAATCATGTAAAAACAACCTATAGAGGCTAGAGTCTTCAGGGGCTCGTCCTATTATTGGCTGTAGTGTGTGATATCTGATGTAAGCTGTTTTTAATGTTTTCAGCATGACCACTACAGATCATATGATATGTAAACATAAAGTAAAATAGGAGGTTAGCATAGCTGGCTTGGCCTGCTTTGGCTTGTTATCATATTTAGACATGGATGTGTTACTCTCTTTCTCTCTGTCTCAACTGGTTGACACTTTCTACTTTCTAAGGCAAAGCTAACCTAATCTTATTCGTAAAACATGGAGAACAAAGGGCTTTCTCACCACAGACCACACCCACAAGGCATTTAACATTCACTGAGTAATGATGTTTTTTGAAAAATCAACATTCAGTAGCACCTTCTGCGGTTGCTCACATAAAGGGAATGTTAACATAACGTGTGCTCTTTAAGGAGGTTAGTTTGATGAACAGGGATCCTGTGTTCATAGACCTTCTTTACATTTCTATACCAATCTATTTTATTTGTCAGTGAATAGGACTGGAGGGCACATTACGGATTTTATTTGACTCAATGAAAGGTTATTTGAATATCTGCACCCTTAAGAACTGGTAGCCTTTGTTTGCGAACAAGACGAAACTGTGTGTACTGAACAGCTGTTTTAGCTACTCTTTTGGCCAGCTAAACAGTTAATCTGTGTCTCATTGATAGAGAATAGCGTCCCATTCATGTGAAATGTAAATGACACAGTAGAGCATAAAGAAATGCATTCTTTGTATCCATAAATTGGTTTATTAACACTTACTCAAGAAAGAAATCTCTCCTGCATAAACAAAATGCAAGTCAAAGTGATGCAATCAAACAAATTCTTTCTCAAAGCTACATAGGCTGGTTATTTGGTTTAGTTTGAAAGGAGTATTTAAGCCGTGTACTTCATTGCCAAATCAATTGGCAAATATTTCCCCTTTCAAAAGACTCGTCTCCTGTGTTTTCTGTAGGTGACCAGTATGGTAAGATAATGTGATCAGGCCAAGGCTGAGGCAATATCTTGTACATCTGCGAGACAGTGTCGTTCCTTAATGAAAAATAATTGACAGTTAAACCCACATGGACTCTCCCAGAAAATAATTGATGTGAATCTCTTGGGAGAAATGCAAATGAGTTGAAATTAGTTCTGTGTTCACTTGATTGAAGGATTTACTTGTTCGAATATGTAGGACAGAGGAGGCTAATCTCTGATTAGGCTAATACAGTTGCATGATTGACAGAACTGACAGCATTAGGCTCATTGTAAAGTCTGATAGGAGACAATAATAGCCTGTTAGTTTAAAGCGCTTGTTACCAACATGTCAGAACAAGACTATTCACATATCAATCAAATCACTAATATCTGGCCTTTCCAGGTGAGATAAAGAGTTAGTACTAGTTTAGTGCCAGACAGACATCTGGATTGTTGTGAATAGACTATTCACTAGCAAACAAAGAGGGTGTTGGTGTTAAAAGATTCCCTTTGTCGGCAAGCTCAGGGACTTTTTTTTTTTTTTTTTTTTTTTTTGGCCAGTCAGCTTTTTCTGTAAGCCTCTTAACAGCTGTTAGTTTTAATCATAGCTAGTTTTAAACAGTGCCGTAAACTGACATCTGACTAGCTTTCATCTCAACCATGCTGCTTAACAAGCCCATAGTGCTCACTGCTGCTCACTGTTTGATATTTGTAGATATAGATAGGTAGAACACACACTAAGTAGAACCGCGCTAGATCTATTACCCAGACATTCAAGCACATTTGAACAATTAAATTCCCTGTGTGATTCATAGTAACATTTATGTCTCTATGACAAAGAAACATTGTGTTAAAAATGTACTAGTATATTTCAGCTAATCTGATACGTTTCAGCAATGCAGACAACAGTGCCAGTGTGAATGCCAAAAGCAAAATAAGAGTGCATTGCTGGTTGGATGCTTTGGCTATTTGGTCATTTTTAAACTGTAATATGTCAGGGAAGTAGTGACCTCAGAGTGTTCGTGTTTGTTTTACCCCACAATACCATACGAAGGCTGGGTTGGGAATGCAGCCAGAACAGTATAATTATCACCTCTACAGTACTCTGGTCATGAGTGCCCTAGCATTTTCAGAGACCAGAGAGAGTCAGTTCATCAGTTTCAACATCCGTTTTAAATCTGATCAGAGTAAAGTGCTTTTATCCTTACTGTTACCTCACTATGAATGCATTTATTTTATTTTTTTTAGCATGGGTATCCCCAGTGGGAATCAAACTCCTACCCCTGGCAGTGGACCACAAACGCACAACTCAATCACGATCACTTAGCACTGCCATGATCACAATGATTCAATTCTGTACACTAAGAGATGCACAGCCAGTATCTGCATGATATTTCCTGCATGCCAATGTAGTGGTAGGTGTAGGAGGGTGTAAGGAGAGAGTGGGGTGCAGAAATAAAGCGCATTGAAAGCTCTTTTGTGGAGCCTGGAGGAAACTTTTGAATGCTAACTCTGATTTTAAAAATCCTGTTGGACTATCTGATGGGATTTTGATAAATGAATAAGCATGCTCTGCAAATATTTATAACATTTAATATGTATACCATGTGTACATCCATTTTTTTCAGAAGCCAACTTCTAAGCAACTTCCTAACTTGCATTTAGTCAACCATTATTGTAAAAACATGCAGCTCTACATGGTGTATAAGTGGGGAAAACCTCTGCAGAACAGAAAGTACCTTAACACATCTGCTCTGATGACTGCATAACAGTCATAACAGTGATGAAAATGTGTCAATACTGACTGGAAGACTAAGGCAAAAGAGGTGAATTGTTGGGGCTGGTAAGGTCTCATAAAAGTCTCCCCAGTTTCAAATTGAAGGACACCTTTGGAAGGTAATGGTTTGAATGAATGTGAGAATCAGTGGTCTACAACCTGAGTGTTCCTATGTTTCTTTCTCTCTGAATGCAGGGCCGATGCTCAAGAGAAAACTGTAAGTATCTTCATCCACCTTCGCACTTAAAAACGCAGTTAGAGATAAATGGGCGCAACAATCTCATCCAGCAGAAGACCGCAGCAGCTATGCTGGCCCAACAGATGCAGTTCATGATCCCTGGGCCAAGCATGCAGTCTGTGGTAAGTTGCTCATAGTCATTAGGAGTGAACGCCAAGAATCCTTCCCTTCATTTTTCTTGTGTGACTTAGCAGTGCTTGACTTGACATGTAATCTATATCCTTTCTCCTTACAGCCAACATTTCCCGTAACCCAGGGACTTGGCGCAAATACTGGTCTTAGTTATGCTCCTTACATTACACCCATGAGCCATGGAATGGGCCTCGTTCCCACAGAGATGCTCCCCAGCACCCCAGTCATCGTCCCCAGTAGCCCACCTATCACAGTCCAGGGCTCCTCCTGTTCCTCCTCCCCTTCACAGAAGCTGCAGCGCACGGACAAACTAGAGGTATCCAAGCACAACAGGGAGTCATTTGACATAAAAATGACATGAACTCTTATGAGAATGCATATCTTCTGGCCACATTTTAAAATGTCTCTTAACGTCCTTATAATCGGCCCTCTCAGGTGTGCCGTGAGTTTCAGCGGGGAAACTGTGCAAGAGGGGAGACGGATTGCCGCTACGCGCACCCCAGTGACAGCCCAATGATTGACACAAGTGACAACACTGTCACTGTTTGCATGGACTACATCAAGAGCCGCTGCTCCAGGGAGAAGTGCAAGTATTTTCACCCGCCTGCACACTTACAGGCCAAAATCAAAGCCAGCCAACAGCAGGTCAACCAGACGGCCGTGGCAGCAGCTGCAGCCATGGTAAGACAGACCCTTACTCTTCAGACTGCTGGAAAGTATTTCAGCTTGCAAAAAAATACATTATGCTACCATTAAGATCAACTTCAGATTTATTAAGAAGGATAGTGTGTTTGTCATGACATCATAGAATGTGGAGCACTGCTTTATTGTACGTCAGTAGTATCATTTATAAAGTAACATCTACTGTAGTGGCATAGCTTTTACCTTTACCTCTCAACTGAAGTCTAAATGTATAATAAAACATAAAATGTAAGTTTAGCAGTTAGATTCTTCTTTCTTTATGAACTCCTAAAGCCCAAGGCTGGCCGAATCAATAAACAATATTGCTGTAAGTTAAAGAGGTACAGTGACTTTTGTAAATTTGTTCTGCCGTTAAACTTTACCAGACTCTTAATAGACTGGATTGGCTCTATCATTCTGTTAACTGAGAAATGGCTTGTTAAGCAGATTTATGCTATGCTATGAAAACTATGGTAGTGGCTTGCCAGTTTCCCTGCCTGGCAATCACAATAATTCATAATGTTACAGTAATAATCAATCATATAGACCAACTTGATTATTTAAAAGTTTAGTTTAGCTTTTTTTACTGCTCTTCATGCTATATTGCCAACTCTCACAGCCTTTATCTGAATCTTTTGAATGTAAATTGTTATTAACTATTTTGTATTTAGGCCTCAGCTGACATATACTATAAATTTTAACCATTGTAAAAGTGCTCTGATCAGATACTGAGGCCACGTTAAATGTTCTTCCTGATTCCTTCCTATTACGGATGCCTCGCATGCCCTCCATAGGCTACCTTTGTAGAGCCACTACTTTACATCGTCTTCCATGTATTTCATTTCTGTTTAGTTATGCTTTCATTTACATTGTTTCCTATTTTTTGCATGACCTCTAGGCTATATTTTGAGTTCACAAAAACAAGGAATGCTTTATGTTTTATGTTGTGATGTACAAGTAGTTGAGACATCCTAATTATACTGTAGGAGTGAGAGAAACTTACAGAAATATCTCTATAAAGGAATTCCACCAAAAGGCATCGCGTGGATATTAGAAGTCTGTTCTGTAGTAAACAGAGCTCCACATTCTGTGCTTCTTGATATGGGCTAAATGATTCTCTCTGCTCACTTTGTGTGGCAATGCTTTTGGCTAGCTCTCATCAAACCAATGAATTATATAAAGCCAAAGAGCTTTCATTTAACTACTAAATAATGATAATGTTCTTCAGTGCTTGGTCTGCATTACATTATTATCCTCTTCTTTAAAGCTGTATTGCCAATATATGTATTCCTGAGTTATATTTGTGTGTAGAGTAGAGCATTGTTCTCAACATGATAGCTGTAGTGTTTTGATTATGATTAACAACCACTGATCAACTAATATTGTGTTAAGTGATCAATCTGCAATGAAAATGCCCTACGCCATTGTCCAGTACTAGACAAGCCTATTGGCGAACTGTATATGCTGACCTACTAATTCAGGAGGTACACTGTAGTTAGTCTGTGTGTCCTTGAATCAGCTGTTTTGGTTACTGCGCATGCGTATTGTTTTTTACGTGGTATACTACATTCAGATTATTTTGTTTTGTTTTTCCTTCTCACGTATCCACAATGCAATGCTGTCCCCCATGACGCACCTCTGCTTGCTGTTACCTGTATGTTAATACGCTTGAATCCCATTGGCCCACTGCCATCATGTGCTCGCTGCCTGCTATTAAAAGACTCAGTCGACTGCCAAAGCAATGAAGCGACCCCTCGAGGCAACTATAGACCTGGTATTTTCACCTTTTGCTTTGCATGTAGCTGTTAGTTGTACTATAATAACTTTTGATTTTTTTCATTTTAGTTTACAACCTCTTAAAATCTCATTGTACTGTATTCATGTACAGAATCATTCACCATCAGTTTATCTCTAAGTGCTTAAATTGAGGGATATATATAAACGTTTGTTTGAAGCATTATTGCATTCATATTTTTATCATAAAACCTTGCTTGATTTTTGTCATCCTGTGGTAGCAGTAACCTTTTATTGTGTAGTCATGTCTGTACTGTTGTATCATTATTCAGATAAATATTATGCATTAAGAGTGTGCACCTCGTAGCCGAAGAGACAGAACAGAGTCTGGGAGGGGTTTTGACAGTCATGTCTCCTCTTGTCACTTGCAGGCCTTTCCCCAGAGTGTCCTGCAACCCCTACCAAAGAGACAAGCTCTTGAGAAGAGCAACGGGGCCAGCTCTCTCCTCAACCACAGTTTTTTGCACTATCAACAGGCTCTGGCCAACGCACAGCTCCAGCAGCACACAGCGGCATTCTTTCCCACAGGTAAACCTGTTACAAACGTTTTTTTGTCCATGATGGTTTATCTTGTCAGTTTGTTTGGTAGATTTAGACCGGCAGATATGGTAATTTTTGATGAGATGATGGAGCTTTTTATTCAGTGTGGTTGATATTATGTTAATGTTATGCACTGTAAATGCACTCTGCATGATGTAATAACTTGACAGTGTGGTAGCATGTATTATCAGCAGAATGTCACTGCCTTTAGAGGCCTAATATATTGCTTGGGTCCCCAAACTGACATGAAGGCTATTCCTAACTCTAAAAAGAGGTTTTGACTATTGGGATGCTGAGATTTTCTTTGTAGATGGACATGTTCCAATAAATTGCCAAGATTAAGGCTTCTAGCAATAATTGGAAACAGACAAACTTGTCCCTTTACTCTGTAAGATGGGCGCTTTGTCTCCCCGCCGTGCACTTCTAGCCCTTCACTACTTCACTGCTTTTTTTATATGCCCATGACTCACTGAGCTAAAGATTTAGGACTTCTCTATTGTGGCTCAAACCTGCATTTACTACATTGACATGTTTAGAAAACAGTCTCAACCTAACCTGTGTTTTCCATTTTCCATTGCATAATCACACAGGGTCAGTCTTTTGCATGACTCCTGCTACCAGCGTTGGTAGGTCCCCTGCTTATTTTCTCTAGTACAGTATGTCATGTCATGAATTGAGGACATAGGTGGAACGTTCTCACTGTTGATTTATAATAAATTCTTGTTATTCCAGCACGGCTAGGATAAACACCTCCCTGAATCAGGGTCCAACACTCAGGAACACACATATGAGGCACACATCTTAAAGTTTGTTTTCTGTAACCCATGTTCCTGGCGTTAGGTATTTTTGTGCTTTTCTCAGCATCATTGAACCACTCCTGATTTTTATTATTTGTGATTATCGTGTAATATATATTTATGTGAAAGTGATAATCATTCCTTAGACTTCCAGCTAGATAGTCAAAGTACAGTACACCCATTAAGGCACTTGGTGGGTTTTTTTCATAATGCTTTGCCATGCACTCTGGATTAGGAAATTCGATCAGCATTCCAGAGATTTAATTCACTACTTTCTTGTACTCTGGTTCCCTCTTGCAAATCTTTTTTAAAAAACACTTTGATGAGTGTTAGTATCATTACTGTACATGTCATCTCTTTTGGGATGTCAAATTATGGGCACATTTCCCAAGCCTATCTTTTATCAGCCCCCCTCTGTTATGTTCCCCCCCTGCTGTCTTGCTTTGCTGTGTGATCGCATGCCATCTGCTGGTCTAACCCAATGATGGCTTGCTGCTAATGTCATTTTGTATTTGCCCGGCAAGAGAGACACAGAGAAAAACGTTGCTATGGTTACCATAATGCTCCACCTACCTTTTCATTGCTTTCATGGTTCCCTTCCCGAAAAAGTCCCCATGATGTACAGTGCTACGCCTGCTACTGTCTCTGCAGCAACTACTCCTGCCACAAGTGTCCCCTACGCAGCAACAGCACCAACCAATCAGGTTTGCTCCTTTTACAGCTTTCTTTCATAAATCCTTGAGCTCTAAATAAGTGCTTCTTATTAAATCAGAGGAGTGACTTTGTCAGCATAGCGTTAACCTGCTTGCATCATTAAGCTTCATCTACATTACTTTAGACCTTTATTTGAGCTAATAGGCTGCATCTCACCCATTTCACTTTTGGCAGCACTTATTTAGAGATCCCTCATCTGCAAATAGTTGTGTCATGTTGCATAAGTTCCTTTTTTGCATGTTTTTGCTTTGTTCAATGTCAAATCTTTTTTTTTTATTTTTTTTAATCAACATGCAGTTACAAATGCTCTCGTAAGTGAGGGGGGAATAGATCAAATACAATGGTAGCTTAAGCTCCTATCATAAATGGTAAGGGTAGTTGTAACAACATTAATAATATTCATAATACCACTTGTGAGAAAACTTTCAGGAGTGGTGATGGTATCATCTGTTACCGTTCTTAATCCAAAAGGTTTATTGTTCTCTATGCACTTTCAGATATATTTATGCTAATGGTTGCCTTTTGTTTCTTAGTTTTAGTTCTTTAATAATCTATGTTTCATATAATTTTTGCCAATTTTATATCTGTCATTGTCCTGATGATTATTATTGTTGTGCACTTAATGCTTTCTCTCTTAATGGCCTTTGTAACACAGAAACAAAAGTGCATTTGGACCAAGGGGCACTTAAAAGCCTATTTCCATTGTGTGCAACCATTGAGTGACGTGTGTTCTGCTTCTGAAACAGATCATCCTCAAGTAACCACCAGAAAAGGAAGTCAGTGCCAAGCTGCTGCTCTTAAAGGCCCTAAACAGCTACTCTGTAAATACTACATTAGCGCCACACACAATCTACAACAAGCTGCATGCTGATAAGAAGATCATTGAGTAAAAGTCATAGACATAACTTTGTGATAAGAAATTATATAGCTAAATTGCTATGTTCTGTTAGATATGTATGACAGAGGATTATTGCTTGTACAGTATACACAAAATTGAAGATTAAGATTTAATCTTCATGATACTCAACAAGGACTTTTTTTCCCTCTTGAATGTTTCATGTGAACTAACAGAAGGTGTATTCCTCATGGTAAAGATTGTTTATCTAGTGCCAGATTTGATTTTGTTTTGAACAAACTTGTAAAAAGCACTTATGTTTTAACTTTTTAAAGAACTCATTCCTTGAAAATGTCACTGAGGATAGGCCCCCTTCGTTGTCTGCCCTGTTCTCCTCAGAGAACGGGCTCAGTGCTCCACCTCCTGGTGTGCCTTGGCTTTGCATATATGTTTGCTGAGAGGAAATCTAATCAAATGAGCAATTGCTGCTGATACGTTTTTTTTCTGCTTCAAGGCAGCGAAGCAACCATGATTCTGTTCATTTTGTTCACTATTTATTATAACACAATGCTATTTGGATCATTGGTCAGGGTGATGGTTGGCTTGTTGTTGGATCTTTAAGGGATCCACATCTGTGGCAGTGGCCCTGCACTATGTTGTTACGGAGACGAAAAAGACAACATTTTTGGGAGGAGCCTGCACAGCCATGGAAATATACTCAAAGACAACATATGTAATCAGTGGTATTCAAACTAAAGATCTGACGATCCTAGCTACATGTTCGGCTAGTTTGTGAACTATTAGACTTAAAGTAACAAAGTCGATTGTCAATCTTGTTTTATTTGAATGTTAGAAGTGCCTAAAGAATTGAACAGACATTGACAACTAAGCATCTTCAAAAGACTCTGTGTGAAAATGAATCAACTATTCACAGGGCAATTCCTTTAATCCACTCTCACAGTTCAGTCACAAAACGAACATGTTGCGCAATGCCAAGTCAGTGCATTAGTACTCTTTGTACACCTGTTAAGAGTTAGTCTTTCAGCAAATTTTCAGTGATGCTCAAGTTTCTATATACTAGTATAGAGTAGAATTTCATTTTGTTTCACTTTTAGGATGATTAAATATTTCCCACTAAGGACAGTGATCTGAAATGGGGGCAAATGGGAGGATTCTTGTTTCTATTCACAAGTCTCTAAATCTGTATAATGCACCGTAACCATGCTTTGTTAACATTTGTTAAGTGGAATGATAGAAAGTAGATGTTTGGTGAAGTTTAGGTGTGGTATGATTCTTATCACATGCAATTCAGAGTCCTTCATAGCGGCCACTATGTTAAACTGTTGGCACTCTAGTGTGCTGTTTGAAACTAGCACAGGACAGAGTGGACGTTTGGTCTGGTAAGATGTAAATGAAACAAAATGAACATGGAAGGTTTTCACTTAGATATATATTCTTTTCTTGATCGTCTTTTATACCTTTTAGTTCTTTATTTTGCATAGAGCATGTGCAAATACTGAACCTTTCCTTTAATGTTTCCGGTATCTTTTCAAGTGACTGAAATCAGTTTGCATAAAAACATTGAAAGTTTGTGTATACGATGAACTCAGACAATCCACCAAGAGACTTTGTGCTCCTTCTGAATCCATTTTCTTTCCATCACGTTATGTATTGTCATTGCAAACCTTTTTACACATTGTTGAATGGAATATAAGGAATATACTTACATAGTTTATTAGTTTAACATTAAATAAGAACACTTAAAATGTATTCTGTTCTATTTTAAGATGAATGTAATTCATTAAACTGACTTTAGTTCTGCTGGAGGTTCCTCAAAGGGCCTGGACCTGTTGCATTAGCCTATGAAAAGCCGTCTGTGTTCAGGGATCAAATGTTGGCGCAATGTCAAGCGTAAACGTTTCATCCTTGTCACTGCCTTGTCACCTGTACAGGACAACAAACCTTCGTATGAGCAAGGCTGTAGAATTGCTTTTATGTACAAAAGTGTGTTGTATAGGTCACATTTTACAAAAAAAAGAAAAAATACTTTTCATGATAGTGTGGTATAACTGCTTTTGATTTTTTGCTGTGGCAACCTGAAGTTGCAATGATAAAAGCTGTATTTTTGTAGCTGATGTAATTGTTTTTTTTCCCTCTTCACTCTAACACATTAGATTGTACTGCCAGAAATTGACTTTCTTATGCCATGGCAAAATAGGTTTTACAGTTCATAAAAACATTTTTGGGAATATTATTTTTTGTGTTTCATACATAGTTTCAACTGCATGTTAACAAATCAACAAAAATGTATCCCACCAGTAGAGAAACCTGTCTGTTGACAGGAACCCCTGGACTCTTACAGATGAAAGTCAAGAGGTTGTAGCTGTTTAGACTTCTATATAATTGATTTCAAATTGTAGGTTTCTTATATGAATGACATTTTTGACCTAATTTATTATGCAAACAAAAGGCATATTTCACAATGTAACTAACAGTTTTGTAAACTTGATCATTTAATGTTCATTTAATTTTTTGGGCAAAATGCTTGAATGTCGTACAGGATGCATCTGCACATGAAAGTCATTTGAGATTTTAGATCACCCAGTCAAAAGAGGCATGGACAGTCAGAATGTTTGCTCCTACTGACTGATGGAAACACTATTCATAAGCACTTTCTGAACAGTTGGTAAACTGAAGCAGACAAGTTCTTTTGTGAACTTTGCCTTACCTTTGATCTGTTGTTCTCACGTTTGTATGTGTACATTAATTCTGAAATTCACAGTGTGGTAAGTCAGTTAGTTTTCACTGAACTTTTCTGTGGAGTTATCACTGCATGAGTTTTCAGTTTGAGGCCAACACGATAGATTGCAAAACAAACACTTTCCTGAGAAAAGCTTGATGATGAAAAGACTGGCTAGCGTGCCATTGTAAAGGTTTTACTAAAAGCTCTGCAGAACTGTAATGAGGCTGCTGTGCCGGTGCCATTTGGTTCCATCTGCAATGCCATAGACTGGGCCTAAGTATAAAAGTTTATTCATTTTAAATCTGTTTATGTGATGATTTAAAATATTTTATTTGTGTGTAATTAAATGTTCTTTTTATGTGAATAGTTTTATTCCAGTACATTCAAAATTGTGTACAACCTAATATTTAAAAAAAGAAAATAAAAGTTGAGTAAATGCACACTTTGAGCTCTGTGTTTGATTCTGCATTGTACATTTGCATGCTTTTTCATAGTGGGGTCATTCTAAGACCTTCAGTTAAAATGTTCCATTTTTTTCATATTCTGCTGTAAAAATGACACATTTGACTTAAAGGAAAAAATAGTTAATCTCATTCACAATTGGAAATAGGCTATATGTTATGCATAGCACCTATTAGTCTTACATTTTCTTAAATTGCTTCCCCTTGTCTAGTAGTAGTCTTGCAAAAGAAAATATTGCTAAAACTGCTTTATTATTTTGATTTCAGGAATTTTCTGCTTCACTTATTTCTGTGCTGCTGATTTTCACCACAAGTGATCATCACATGAATGGAAATGTCAAATGGTAAATGGCAGCGGTGTCTTGGTTATGCAGCCTTTATTGTTAGAGATCAATGGATGATGTTATCTGTCTGGAGTTTCGAAGGCTAAGCAGCTTTTATACAGAATTCACAAATTTAGACAGCAGCAACTAGCTGCAGCGTTACCATAGCAACAGCATCCGGTGCACTTTCCTCCTCTTGGATACACATCCTCAAGCCGCCGCTGTGATTGGATGAACGTTCCTTGGATGTCACTGGGGCAACCGAATGATGGGATTTTTACCACATGAACGGAAATGTAACCGCTGCCTTTCACTGGCTCCCTCCGTGTGGCATTCATACAGTCAGCAGTGAGGTTTAGAGCGAACGGGCGTAGCCATTGGGCTGTTTGTACATCTTTCTGACGAGGGAGGATCCGTCGGCTATTTTCCTTGGTACGGCAGCCGAGTGGGGACTGGCTGGTTACGCGGCGGCTGTGGGTCTCCACCCGAGAGTATGGCGGCTAGGATTGTATTGGTGAGCGAATAAGAAACGAAGACATGCCAGAGATGGCGAAAAAGAAACAAAGAGACGCAAGTACTCTTTTTAAGTCTCGAAACAGTATTAGTTTATGCTATTTTTCTTAGGCAGCATCTAGCTTGCAAATCGCGCCTACAGTCCCGTCTAGGGTTAGCTCAGCCTTTATCCCATGTCTTCGATGGAGCAAGTTTGTGTTTTATAATGCATAGAAGGGTGAGCTAGGCAGATGAAAACCCGCACGGTCCACATCATCGGGCGATATTTTTATTCCTCCCCATGCACATTTTGCCAAATTGCAGTCCTCGGATGTACGTGTAGTTTTCACTGCCTGGCCTGCGTGAGGGAATTTCTACAATGAAATCCATCTTAATGCACCGAGTCTTTGTGCTCTGCCATAGCTGAGCAGCGGTGAGCAAGATTGTATTATTGACACCCGTTCAAAATGGGACACGAATGGTGAATGTAATTCGTAGGGGGATATTTTAGTTCAATGACGCGCGGAGATTGATACCTTTCGACAATCTCTTGATTTAATCCACTAACAAGGGAGCAATGCGCGAGTATAAAGTGGTGGTCCTGGGCAGCGGTGGGGTCGGGAAATCCGCCCTCACGGTACAGTTTGTCACCGGGACGTTCATTGAGAAGTACGACCCCACCATAGAGGATTTTTACCGCAAGGAAATCGAGGTGGATTCCTCGCCCTCGGTTTTGGAGATCCTTGACACTGCTGGCACGGAGCAGTTCGCTTCCATGCGGGACCTTTACATCAAAAACGGCCAAGGATTCATACTGGTCTACAGCCTTGTCAACCAGCAGAGCTTCCAAGACATAAAACCGATGAGGGATCAGATCATAAGAGTGAAAAGGTTGGTAAAAAAATGATGCACAGGAAAACAATACTGTCCAAATTGCTCAGTTGTGGATGTTGTAGGTTATTTCTCCCATATAGGCTGGCCTGCAGGCCCTGTAGTTTCAGGATGGGTCTGGGCCTAGTCTAAACACTGTGGAGGAGATGGTGTGCACCTCCAGGGCAGACTACAGTACAGCACCACGTCTGTTCTATTTTGGTGTACCTGGTCTCACCCGTACTGCTTTGAACCCCTTGGTAGCCAAATGCTCTCGGACTGCAGTCCCTGCCTCTCCAAGTTAATCATCTGTGATCTCTAAGAGTCATCTCTAACTGTTTCCTTTCTGTATACTTTGTTATGTTGTTATTTTCTAATTTGGCAACAACGCCGATCCCCCTCTGGTAGACCCGTAACCACATCACGCCCATCCATCAGCAAAGTGTGAACCAGTCTCCTGTAGTCATGACATGGTAGATGCTGTCTGTAATCCGCCACGCCACCGTTTGTTGCATGGAGCGTCCACTGTGCTGGATGCTGCAACCCCTGTGAAACAAGACAGCCGGGAATACCCCAAGATTGGTTTGCAACAGGGCACTCAGCAGAGAGGCCGGCCTCATCGCAACAGATCTCAAAAAAAACACAGCTAGAGCAATGGG
>OOFE01012168.1:13410-33364 GCA_900323365.1 Monocentris japonica | reverse complement strand
GAGCTGTTGCCAAACCAGGCAGTGATGCTCCCTGTCAGGATGCTCTCTACAGCTCCAGAGTAGAAGGACTGGAGGATCCTCAGGGAGACTCTGAATTTCTTCAGCTGCCTGAGGTGGTAAAGGCGCTGCCTTGCCTTCCTCACCAGGGTGTCTGTGTGTGTAGTCCATGTCAGGTCCTCTGTGATGTGGACTCCCAGGTATTTATAGCTGTTCACCCTCTCCACAGTAGTCCCATTAATCCTCAGTGGTGTGTAGGTCCTCTGTTGTGCTCTCCTAAAGTCCACAATCAGCTCCTTGGTTTTGGTGACATTCATGAGGAGGCTGTTGTCCTGGCACCAGAGTGACAGATCAGCCACTTCCTCCAGGTAGGCCTTCTCATCGTTGTTGGAGATCAGGCCCACCACCACTGTGTCATCCGCAAACTTGATGATGGAGTTGGAGCTGTACCTGGCCACACAGTCATGTGTGTACAGGGAGTACAGTAGGGGGCTGAGGACGCAACCCTGGGGGGAACCTGTGTTCAGGGTGAGGGGGTTGGAGGTGTGTCTGCCCACCTACCTACTGCCTACTTCTGACTATAGCACACACCCTCTTATACCCATGCAGCATACCATATAAACTTTTGTGAAAGATTCCTCACCTCATTCTTTTTAGTCCTTGTAGCACCCAAAAATGTAATAATTTCCTGAAAATGGAATAATGCCTGAAAATGTAATAAAATTTGCACTTAACTTGATCGAAAATGTAATAAAACCCAATAATGTAATAACTTGACCAATAATGTAATATTAATCTAATTACAGCATAATTTAGGTGTATGGTGTCTGTGTTTGTTTACTGTCGAATAAAGAACATATTATTTCTAGTTTTGGTCTAATTTGATACAAAGTACATCTTATTAGTGTACCGTAAAATAAAGTGCGACCAACAATTGTATACAATTTGTTTAATGTAAAGCTAATACTTAACTTAATTAACTTCTAACTAGCATGTAACACGTGGCCAATAAAGAAATCTAGCCTGTAGCCTACCACTTTATCCTCATATCCTATCAAACTTTTTCTGATATCCTACAGAAATCTGCAGGAATTTCATACTGTACTTTGCCAAGTGATCATATCCTATAGGGAGAAAACTTCATTGCAGTGTGTAGCTAGTGATGGAGGTGTTTTCAGTTTAGTTCCACTAGAGCTCCACCTAGTGGCCAAAATGATTGGCTGTTCGTTATATGATTTTGACTTAATGAGGAACACGCAGAACAACAATGTCAATTGTCATAAAGTATTATGTCATATTGATGCAGAAAGTGTCATAACATATCAGTATGACAGTACATATCAACTGACCACTATGTCACTTGACATAGAGGATGATGTCAATTTGACATTGAAAGTGACATAATAACCATGGAAATGATGAATAGAATGACTGCTGATTGGTTACTGCAAGGACAACAGAACGACTGCTGATTGCTTGGGGTGGTGGCTTGGGGGCGTGGTAATGATGAATAGAAAGGGGCGGGCCACCTGTCAAGATTAGTTTGATATTTGAAAAAAATAAGTCAGCCTTACTGGAAGGGCGCTGTCTTATCCATAAAATGTGTTTATATGTTGTTGGTACTTTTTAAAAACTAAAACATAAGTTACATAATATACTGTATATATTTCTGAATTCATTGTGTCAGTACCTGTAAAACATAGCCAAGCTATTGTGGACCTGGACAATTTGCAGCTACTTCTGTCTTGAAATTCTTTTCTTTCTCCAGATAAGCTCGTCGTCAAAGTTAATTAATCAAATAGCCACTACTGAGAAAGCCTATAGGAGGAGCGATAGAGAGGCTGAGACATTCGCCTCCTCAGTCACTCGACAGTTAATCAGGAGAGAATGACATCATTCAGTCCTCCTGGCCCATCCCACAATGCAATGCACACCTACCTCTTTCTCTTTAGCCAAACTCAGAGTGGTTGCTGAGATGCTTTTAAGTGTAATGACATCAAATTAAGAGGCTGATGTCTTTGAGTGCTGGGTCCATTGCGCTGGATCAGGTGCCTCCATCAAAAGTCAGAAAACTGAAGCTTCAGGGACGTCCTGGTGGCTCAGTTGAGATGAGTACCATTTAACTACAACATTGGGTTCATATCTGGCCTTGGACCTTTCTTCCTGCCAACTATCAAATAAAGGCAAAAATGACCCAAAAATATTCAAGCTTCTGGGTGTAAAGTACTGTCAGCACATCCCAGCCTTTAAAATAAAGGAATATTGTACATAATAATGCAATTATAGGTGTAGTGATTACATATTTAATGCATATTATATTTTAATAGATGTCTGAACACATGCTTCTTGTGGTATTTCTTCCAAGAACAGGGTTAACTTCCTGGGAAGGGGTGAAGATTAATGTGGAGTTGACCTACTGCACAATGGTAAATCACTCCTTTGTATAGAGGTGTTAGGAGTCTAAACAGGGATGGATTAAATGTAAATCTGGCTTCAGATAACATTTATTGCACAGAGCAAGTGGCTAAAAGGTGCAACCGGGGCTTCAGGGAAACGCTGCATCTATTGAGATGGGTGCTCCACAGTGAGCTGAATTAAATAAAGAAGCTGTCATTCCAGTAGAAAAACATATTTGTTATTTGAGTTCAGAGAATTACTGGTTAGGAATATAACCCTTGATCCCTGAAACAAAGGGAACATATCTATCTACCCTCTCAAACCTTCTCCAAATTAAATGTTGAAAACAAGCAGAATATTAATTTGTAAAATTTAGATCACATCTTGAATGCCCTTCAAGGTGTTTCAAAACGTTTCCATGCAAGTCACACTCTTCAAGAATGAATACACCTAAACTTTATGTGGCATAATAGATAATATATTAAGGCATTAAAATGACAAGTCAGACAAGCATTTCATGTGTAATACCCAATATTTTACCCAATATGACACATGTATTATTTTGCACTATTACACTTCTTACGTGAGTCAAACATGATATGAACTAGCATACAGCACTGAGTTAGCACCTCCCAACTGGAATTCGGCAGGGGTTCCCAAACCTTTCCATTTCAAGGATACCCAGATAGATAGGCACTAGACTACGGAGCCTCATTTGGTAAAGTTTTGGTCCTTAAGAACCCCATCTGAGAAGATTTTTGTTAGTCATGATTTATGCACAACTGCATAAACAATGGAGAGAGAGAAACTTCTGATCAGATCATCCATACATTCTCTCGTTGTGCTAACCTTTAGAAAGTGAGATAATAGTGAAACTAAACTATTCCTCATTTTGAGTAGTAGTACAGCAAGTGGCTGAGGGGTGTTGTAGTGGAGGACTTGGTTACTGCTTTTTAGCTCCATCCACTGTCTATTAGCAGAGTTACAGGCACCTCCAACCTGAGGCAGCATACAAGGAGCTGGTTGTTTGCGCAAGCTTTCCAGAGACATCAGGGTAGGGCTGGCCGTGACAGGAGAAAGACGTGATGGATGCTGGATATGGGAACATCTAACTTTGGACTGACACTCAACTGAGTTAAAACCACCAATTCTGAGTTTGCTGGTTGACCGGGAAGCAACCTGGCCAAACTGACAGACTTTTATTGTCTCTTTCTCTTTAGCAAAGTTATTGTGTATATCGTATACATAGGTATGATGTTACATTTTTCCACCACCATTGTTCCGTGGGGAACAACATCTCTTGTGTGACATTTTATTATTGTACTACCACAGTGCACTTACCACCTGCCCATTCTCAGAAAATCGAATTTGTTTCAGAAGAAAATATGAAAAGATTACAACTTGATGAGAGCAGACTATACAGGAAGATATTAGAGATGTGGGATATACTGACACAAGTATCTTGGGCAAAGATATCCATGATTTATTTCAGGGAGTAGGATGTGAAGAATAAAGTGAAAAATTAAGAATATAGTAAAATGTATATTGATGTGATCAGAGAGCTGCTTTTTGTCAAATGAAAGATAAATGGGCTGCAGATATAAACCCAAAAGTAGTTCATATGGTGTCATATAGTCATTCTGTAAGAAAAAGGCTTAAGAAGAAAAATCCCGGGATTTAATAATAGATCTGAAAGAAAGTAAGGTTAAAAGGCACGTGCAGGGAATAAACAGCTATTGTTTAATGTATAATTGTATAATATGCCAACTACAGCCAACTTTAATTCATTCTTATTCATTTCTCTGAAGAAATGATAGCTAGTTAGGCTTAACTAGAAACTTAACAGGAAACTTTCCCCGGCTTGTCTTGGCATGATTATTATCGTGAAGAAATAGTTCATGTGAGTTAAAGTGTGAGTAAAGCAACCCCATAAAGACCAACAAATCAAAGGTTAAGTATACATGCTCATCTCTATTTATTTATTTTTTTTTTAAAGGGATATGACACAAAACAAGAAGATTGTTACACACATATCTGCACAATTTTCTGTCAAGATGATTTGGTTTATTCCCTTTTGACTATATTTCGCAGAATGCATCCCTTCACTCATGTACAAATTACAGCTGTACAAATTGGTGGCAGGGAAAATGTCTCAACACTGATTTTATTTTCATTTGATTCAGAGTAGAGTGTTCAAGGATAAGAAAACATCAAAGTTGGCCTGCTAAGCTAGCTTCTATAAACACTGAACCGCCAACATGAAGACAACAAAGATGGTTTATCAGAGAAATGCAGAAAAACGTTCATTGTTCGGCTGATAAACGGGCTCTTTCCCGTCGTTGGAAACATAAGACTGCGTGTAGTACTACATGTACAATAATGTCTGGACAGTCTAAATTCTTATCATTCAAACGTTTAATCATGAGCATTTTCAGCTTATCGACATACAAACACTTCATTGCTTCTTACATGAATGGGAAGGCCTATCTCAGCTCCCACGAGAATCTGTCAGCTTGTAACCACAGCAAAGACTTATCTGCACTCAGCAATGCTGCCACAGTCACAGAACTACGTTACAGTTTATATCTGCTTTACTAGTTCTGCATGAGTCGTGGTTTTGTTTTAAGCCTTGTGATTAGATGCAAGCGCTGCTCACGTAATGGGGATAAGGTGTTTTACTGAATGTGTAATTGTGACTCTGTAGCCAACATTTCATTCATTTACCTTCACACTGGTTCTGCTCTTAGATGCTTGTTTAGGAAGGAAATGCACTTACGATTTCTAGTGACTAGTAGTTCTCTTGCCTGCCTATGTTGAATGCACTTATTGTAAGTCGCTTTGGATAAATGCCTGTAATGTAATGTAATTTCAGTTGTGCTATTTTAAAAATTAATTTATATGTTTAGCTTTGGATTGTGCTATTTATTCAAGTAGATGAATAAATAAGAGAGGAGAAAAGCACTGGAAAGTCAGAATGATGCATTATGAAATGTGAAATATGGGAGGGGAAGAGTATGATGACTATTAACACGGGTTAGCAGTATTCAATAAAACATTCCAATCTGTCTTCTTGTAACCCACACACAGTTCACAAAGTAGGAATGATGTTTTCAACATTTTGCATTTAACAGGTAGGATTAAAATGCACCTTCATCAGTGGTCTGTATCAGGTTGCCACAAATAGGTTGAATGTTTAGAAACACCACTGTAATTACTGTACATGTTTGTACTGATTTGTTTGTCTGTTTGTACTAAAAACCTCCTGTCTGAGTCATGAAGGTTAGAAGACTGCTTTGCATTAGACAGTGTATTGGAGGTGAGCTGGCCTGCATCCAAAAGGCAAGAAAACTTACTCAGGCCTCCCTCCAGTTTGAGGGTTCAGTGAGTGAATGGGTTCACATTGGCGCAAAGTAAGACTAAATACTGTTTTCTCAAGTGCACACCATCTCTCCATAATTTCATAATCATCATCATAATCTTCAGATAATTCTCAAGATGTTTCTCCGAAATATTCTTGACAAAAAAGAATGCAATGGCATTTCAATAGCGATAAAGCCTCCAAGAGAGCCCCTTTAGTGGGTCTTCAAGAAGTTGGCAGGGCTCCGGTGCCCCATGGCAGTCAAGGGCCACTTACTGATTGCCCAGCTCAATCACATGCAAGAGGAGGGGTGGAAGTAAGAGGTGGAGCAATATGGGAGGAGCAGTGAATATTTTACGTAAACAGTTATGACATTCCTCTAATATATAATCAGGATAAAACCTCTGTCAGTCGCACCACAAGTCAAGAGCAACACCTCAGATAATATGTACTTTTCGGACGGGCTGATCATCATTGGTGCATTTACAGTTGTTTTCCATCTGCTGAAATTGGTCTGGAGATGTTGGTGTGGATTCAGAGTGTTTGTGCTATCAGAGGTTTGGCAAGTGGACTTAAAGAAGTATGGGCAATGGGCAGGTAAAGTAACACAAAAGGTATTTTCCCTATTAGAAAAGCATGTTTTTAGAACAAAAGTGTGAAGAAAGTCAGTTCTTAAGAGCTTGATACTTGGATGTTAATTGTGTAAATATGATCATTTTGAAAATATAACTATTATAAAGAAGATGATCACACTGCTGATGAGGTAACCCTCAATGATTGAACAATTTGAAGTTTGGGGGGATGAAAAGGCCAAATTAGAGGCTTCCAGTTTAGCCACATTAATGATGAGTTAACTTGAGGCTTGGGTGAGGGAAGTGACTGCAGGTTAGTGAACAATAGAGCCCTGAAATCTGATGCCATTACTTTCTTACAACAACATAACTTCCAAGAGTGAGCGGCCCCCAGCATGCTTCCTTTTTGTGAAGCCTATTCTGTAGCAGCAGTTCACATTCCTACTTTATGAGAAATTTCCATCTTGTAGCCTACAAAAGATTATATCTACTGTATATAAAAGGGGGACTTCTGTGGACACGGCTCCACTCTATTCTTTCATAGTAATTTTTCCAGCCGCTACTGCTAACACTCTTATGAGTTAAGCTGCAATTTTGGGAGGCTGGAGCCAAAATGAAACATGTTTAGTTATATATTTATTTATATAAAAGATTTTCTGGTCCACGTTTTTCCAGCATCTATGGAGAAGAATGCAACAGAAACTGCTGCTAACTAAATCAATGTCAGATTACCTAAACTAGATCAAATCTATTGAAGGAATTGTTTCACATTTGGAATTTGAACCTGTTTTTTTCTCTTTTCATGGTGTTTGTCACATTTTGACAAACATCTGATTAACAACAAACATCTGATTAACAGCAGCAACAAAGATTGTACTGCCATCTTGTGAGCTTCTAGTACATCATGAATGGATAACTATAGAAATAACTTCAGAGTACCTCAATGGCTCATGCTAAAAGTAATGTGAAAATGATCCCTGTAATATCCCTGTATGTCCTTTGTGTAGTTGTCACAGGTGCTACGTCTGGGATTGGGAAAGCTTATGCCAATGAGGTGAGTCTTTAATCTCTCAGAAACAAATCAGATCTCCTCCTAAATATGATTTAGACTTTTTTAAGTTCCAAAACCTGTCAATTGAAAATCAGCAGTGAATTCATTTCTAAACAGAAATCTACAACAGCGTTGGGGACAGTTGGTATGCATTTGTATATGCAAGTTTGCACATTTTAGATGTTAACCATGCAGCATGACCTTTTGCAGTTGGCCAGAAGAGGCCTGGATCTTGTTTTGATAAGCAGATCCAATGATAAACTTCAAATGGTTGCCAAGGAGATTGGTGAGTAAAAAGAAAATAATTGCGGCCTCATTAAATGCATTTGTCTAGAACAGAGACAATACTTGGTTTTGTCTCCTTCAGAGGCTCAATATGGACGAAACACTCATACCATCCAGACAGACTTCACAGAGGGCCACAGTATCTACCCTGCTATAGCTGATGGACTGCAGGGCCTGGAAATTGGAATCCTAGGTATATAACAGGACGATCAATCACAGGGCCAAAGAAAAGGACTGGTTGAGTCAGAATGATGCATTATGAAATGTGAAATAAGGGAGGGGAAGAGTATAAGGAGAAAAGGAATTGATTCATCAATTAAAGATTGCTTTAAGAATGATGACTATTGACACAGGTTAGCAATACTCAATAAAACACTCCAATCTGTCTTCTTGTGAACCACACACAGTTAACAACGTAGGAATGATCTCTTCTCAACATTTTGCGTATTTCCTGGATGTACCAAATCCTGAAGAGGTAGGAGGAAAATGCGCCTTCATCAGTGGTCTATAGGTATTGCATTTTAAATTGCATTTGCTTATGGCAATGTATCAGGTTACCACTGTTTGTACTGACTCAGACTGTTAGGAGATGGCATTTGTCTTTCCAGCTGGTATGTTGATTTTTTCACTCACATACCATTTTCCTCTTGTGTTCATTCTGACACTAGACTATCACTCAGATTATCAACTGTAACATGCTCTCTGTCACCCAGGTAAGGTATTTGTGTGCACTGTCAGCATTTAGTATTTAGTCAGCTACATGCATCCCTTTGCTTCTATTGATTGAAAATATAATGATGATGATGATGATGATGATGACAGTAATGGTATTATCATTACTCAGATGACCAGACTGGTTCTCCCAGGCATGGTTCAAAGGTACTGTGATATACATTGACATGTTAAACTGTAACTATGACACTGGTAAAACAGAGCAGCTGGGATGACCGTGTGTGTGTGTGTGTGTGTGTGTGTGTGTGTATTTATTTCTCTGTCTCTTCTTGTTCCTAGAGGGACAGGACTGATCATTAATGTATCCTCCATGGTGGGTATCCGGCCACAGCCTTTGCTGTCTCTTTATTCTGCCACCAAGGTACTAGCTCGTCCAAATGCTGCATTCATACATTCAAACAACCTAATTACACAACCTCATGACATGCACCCGCCAGTGTGCTTGTTTATGACATTTCCTTTCATCTTTGCTTTCAGATTTTTATTATATATCTGTCTCAATGTCTGCATGCTGAATACAAGTCAAGAGGAATTACTGTTCAGGTGATGTATGCTGTACAGCATGCTGATTCCAAGTGATTTTTTTATTTGTCTTTACATAGGATGATGCATTTCTATCCCTTAGTGGGCACCTCACAATGTGGCTGGTAATTAGGTCCACAATATCTCAAGACACAGTGAGCTCTGGCATCCCTCCTGCTCTCTTCCTGCTTTGGCACTAATTGGACACTACAACACAGGTCCCCAACCACCGGGCCGTGGGTCACCTATTCCCGGGCCGTGCAAAGTTGCAGTCATTCTGCAATGACTGCAACTAAAACAAAGTTTCGGAGTAGACTGTCCCCCATCACTCCCAATTGGGACCGGCTTGTAGCAGGGAAGCAGGGCTCCCACTGATATAGTATGACTTTAAGGTGTAAGCCCGGTGGCTCATGCACAGTACGCACAGTGGCGTACATTCGTTCAATCAAACCCGTTGTTTACATTTTCAGTTGTATGTGATCTTACTTAATTATTGAGGCTGTTGCCTTTCGGTTTTCAACGACAAATCAAGTCCAGCAGCTGGTGTGGTCACATTTCTTATTTGCGTGTATCATTTTACCGCGAGGCTCTCTCCTCTTTAACTCCTAGCCAGAAATATCATCAGCCTTACATTCATTTTTCTCTCTCACTATAATTTTTGATACAGGCAATACATTTGAGCCATTTAAATATGGTGCCATTGCAATGTAGAATACAAATGTCTAATTTGCACTATAAATAGCTCAACTTTTAAATCCTGAACTTTGTGTAGAAAGTTGTGTACACATCTGAACTCCTCAACAGCAGCTTTAAAGAGAGCTCACGTGGAAAGGCTTATACAACATTTTACATTATTTTTATTTTTTCTGCAGTGTGTGGCCCCCTTCATGGTCTCTACCAACATGACAGGCAATATTCCAGCCAATTGCCTGGTGAAGAATGCTTCAGACTTTGCCTGCGAGGCCTTGAACACAGTGGGTCACTCCAGCTATACCTGCGGCTGTCTCTCTCATGCCCTTCAGGTCAGAGGGATGGGGAATTGTTATCACTTATAAATTGTCACATGGTAATATCTTAATTTCTTTATCTCTCTCTCTCTCCCTCTCTCATCATCCTACAGAACTTTGCTCTCAAGACACTCTTGCCGGACTGGATTCGTTTCTCATCATTCTTAATCAGAAAGACACATAGCTACGGAAAATCCAAGTTGCATTAGAAGACACAAAAGTCCCAAAGAAAGAATGAGTAAGCACTGGAGAATAATTTGCCTGCAGATCTTCATAGATGATGTTCACTTAGTACGTCCGGCCCGGACAGCTCAGTTGGTAGTAGAGCATGAGACTCTCAGTCTCAGGGTCATGGGTTTGATGCCCACATAGTGTCAACCATCACCTTTGTAAGTCACTTTGGATAAAAGCGTCTGCTAAATGACTGTAATGTATGGAGCAGAGGTTGCTGGTGGTTGGTGAATGGACATCAACAGCTGTAGGCTGATAGGAACTATTGTAGATTTCTAAAATTATCCTTGTTGTAGGTGCAGTTCTGAAGCTACATGTTTGTAATACCGTGTTAACTGTCATACAGTAACTAACCATGTTATCAGCAGGTTTGTTGTACCATAAAGACGTTTGTGTAGCTATTTTGCATGAGCACAGTGCTAGTTGTAAATAACATTTTTTACATTCTAAACTTTGTTTTTGTTGCCAACATATTCCTCTAAGGAATGTACTGTAACCCATCTTCTCTACGTTCAGTTTATTAAAGTTTTACAGAAAAAAACAGACATCTTTTTTTCAGTTTTTATTGCATTTATCCAATCTTTTCAATAAATAGGTTTTCTGGTAAGAATTTAACAAGTAACAGTTACAGAGATGAATAAATACAATTGGCATATATTTACTCCCATCATCTGAATGAATAGCATTTTAACAATATCTACAGTAATAACCATTAGGCTACTGTGGAAGAAGAGTGCTAACCAAAACAAATCAGAAGTCAGACGACTTCTTGATAAAGGAAGCAAGCCATTTCCTGGTTTGCCATATTCTCTCTGTGTAGTGTATCAGTATCATGCCATCAGCTGAAAAAGCATGATTGGAAAGCAATCACTCAATATTTTATATATCCTGCAAATTAATTGTTTTGGTTTTGAAAATGACACATTTACACTGGTTTCCATCTTGACTTGGTCTCAAACCTCTTTGGTCCTGTTCTTGATTCACACTTGACTAGCGTGGTCTTAATGTTTGCAATTCCTAAGAGACGTTTTTCCTTTTTTCCCACCTTCAGGTACCCAGGGTACATGAGCGCACCAGGGGCCCTATAATTACGTGCAGGTGCAGATCAAGCACAGTGACCTTGCGCTGGTGCAGTGTCAATTTTGTTGGGTCATGCTGGAACTGTCAGTGCACCATGGCGGGGAACTCACTGCTTTTAAAGGGAATGAGAGGAGCTGAATTGATGGGCCATGATTGACGCCATTTATTCTTCCTAATCCCCCTTTTACAGCTGGGAAAACCGTGAGCTTGCGCCTTGATTCCCGAAAATAGGGCACCAGGTCTTCTCACTGCTATAAACAGTCCCACCTGAGAGTTGCCCAGTAAAACTAAAGACTTCTAATGTTGGTCACTGATCATCTCCAGTGGAGCAGGTGCTTTGCTGAAGGGCACATTTGCAGTGGTCATTCAATCCCCCTTCTCAGATTTTCCCAGTCAGTCCAGGGATTCAAACCAGCAACTGTATAGTCATAAGCTCACTTCTCCAACAGTTTTCGCGACTCTAAATGGTGAATGATCAATAAGATCAGTTTCTTAAAATCCTGAACCCATCATTGATGTAACAAGTGCTGGTAACCTCACACACACACTAAATAAGTGTAACATCTCGCTAGATTATCAGACACAATGAAGTAGTTATCCCTTGCTCTGCCTCTTGAAACACAAAAATACAATGCTTTTATAAGCTTATACATACAAATGTTGTCATTCGACCAAATAGGTGTTCAAATGTACAGAAACAATTCCCTTTATGACGTATGTAAGATAGGGAGGTACACATTCAACAGCAAATGAAAATGTTTTCCTCTTACTGTATAGAAAGCAAAAACAAAAAACAGTAAACAATACAGCTTGGAGGAAGAAAGTCATTGGATCACTTGGTCCAGGAAACCAGCAGACACAAGGAGAGGAAAATACTGATGAGATAAAAACGGCAACTTATATGAACATAGTACCATTCATAAATTGAAACGTAAATCCATCATGCCGTCCCTCTATCTATCTATATGTCGATAATTCTATTATTAATGTCCTGGACAACCCGCATTACTCAAAACAAACAATTAAATGTTCCCTTTTCTGTCTTGTGCAATGAGACAGACATAAAGCTAATGCAGACATGAAGTTATACCGACATGAATCACACCTTAAAACATTATTAGCATTATTAGCATCCCCTGTTTCTTGCTAATATTACCCAGCCAGCTCAGGCAAATGAAAATAAGCAAATACCCTATTTAGATACAAAATAAACACAGAAATAGCAGATATTTAAAATGTACTTGACTTTACTCCTTTCCTTAATTTAAGTGAAATGACAGCATAAAAAGTTGTATTAGGTGATAAAGTGTAACGGTGCTACTATATTCTTGATATCCACTTTTCAGTACTGTATGTATTAATTTTCCAAATAACCAGAAATGATGCTTATTCCTATGTAAGCAGGCAGACAAGACATTTCTGCATGTACAATAACAGAAAACATAACATAAAAAACTGGCCAAAACCTCATTTGCTCAGAGATCAGTGCATGTGACTGGGGTGACACCGTGAATCAAGAGTGTTGGGCCTAAACTATGGGTCACTGCCTCCAACTGAGCTAAGTACTGCTGTGACTGGCTGGCCTGAGCAGGTGGCCGAGGTAAATACAGGAAGCGAACGGCAGCTTGGGAGCTGTGCTCCGTCAGCAGGCAGTTCACCGCAGACAAGAAGTCTTCAGAGAGAGATTGAATCGGTTCTGTCGAGCTCTCCTCCTCTGGCTGATTGTGGTGTTGCACCACAGAGTCCCATGGGACTATTTTTATCGACGCCCTGATCCTTAGCTTCCTTAGCAACTCACGAAAGGTCTCTTCATTAACCACCCAGCCCTGGTCACTAGACTCAGTCTCTACATTCAGGAAGATTCTCATTCTCGCATGGCGCCATCTGTTGGACATGTTCAGCACACACGCCATCTGGAGAAGGAAGAGGCTGCACACATCAACATAATCCCGGGTGCCTGGCGACAGGAGATTGAGCGGCCACACATCTATGGACCGCTCTGACCCGTCGATCTTGCTATCCTTGCCCTCTCCCTCTAACTGGAAGAAGTAGCGGCCTAGACACACATTCTTGTTCATCTTAATGGCATCAGAGATAATTCCCACATACTCCTCCGGTGATAGCCAGCGTGGGCTCTCCACATGCCGGACAGGGGGGAAATGGGCCTGCAATGAAGGCAGGTCAACCCCAAAGTTGTATTCCCCATCACTACCGTTTCCCATCGATGACTCACAGAATGCAGTATCTTGTAGGAAGTAGTCCTCCGGAGTACAGCTGTCATAGAAACCCAAGACCAGTGTGTTGGGCTTCATTCCACCTTGTAGAGACAAACAGAAAAGCGCACACACACCATCAACTGTTGAATCTGGGTGTATTTTTTGTCCTCACAGCACTGCCATATTCCAGCAGTGGCGTAATACACAGCTGTGGGCAGTTGAGATGGCAGTATGATAGGACAATCAGTGCTCACCTAGGCCTGTGATGCGCAGCAGATGCTGTGTTCCCTGTCTGACTGAGGGAGACAGAGTCAGGTCGACAAAGGCCTTCACCCCCAGCTTATCAACTAGACTCAACCAGAAGTTGTACTGCTGCTGGACTGGATCAGATGGCAAGGCATCTGAAACACAGAAAAAGGAGCCAGAATGATCACATCGCATAGGCATGGATAATGCAAAAGAAAACTGATCATTTCCAAATTTTTGGAAATGTATTGAAAATTAACAAGGGCCCAGGTACTTCACATGATTCGAAGATGGCTGACTTAAAAAACAGCAACGGTGCAGGAACAGAACAAGATAGAAAGAAGCAGCGGATGGGAAATGAAAGCCTACAGCAGCAGCTTTCCATTGTGGTGTCAATAGTAATAGTAGGCCAATCAGAGCTGGTAGGGTGGGTGGGACCAAAACGTTTATAGCTCTAGTGGATAAGCATCTCACTGGAATATTCCTATCAGGCACTTCCTGTTCATTTGCTCGCAGATTGAATGTTATTGCCAGACTCTGTCCTGATCCCATGCGTTTGTGTTTTAGCAACACATGAAAATGACAACACCAAAAAGTGAATAAAAATGAAGGGGGAAGTTTCTGGTATCAGGTGACACATAGTTTGGTTTGGCTGCTATGAACAATATCTGTGGTCTCCAGAACATCATGTGGCCTTTTCTCACATCCAGCAGCTATATTTATGCACCTGAACCACATAGAGACACAGAGAGAGGAATGCATCACAAGTTTGGTGTTACATCACATTATGAATCCTAGTCTTTTTTCTTCTTACGAGAGTACATAGACAGGTATACACGTGTATATGAAATATGCTCATGTGTATGCATATGTGCCTGTGTATTTACATGTATGTATAAAGGGGGTGGGGGGAATCAAGTGAACATGGAGGGTATTGTGTTGTATTTCTTGTATTTTACTGTGCTGCCCATCTGCCAAAAAAGCAATAAAAACTTGGCCACAAAAATTTAATTCTTGTGGGAACAATCTGTGATTTCTTTTTTCCTGGCCTGCACCATTTCCTTGGAGAATCTCATCAGGAGCATCACTTAACTCCAAAGAGTCATTTCTCACTTCATGGAATGAGAAGGAACGAGGGCTGACTACAGACATGCATTTTTGTTATTAAATCCCCACTGCTTAGACTTAACTCTGAATCTCAGCCTAAATGCAGAACATGTTTGTAGTCGGTGCCTGAGGCGAGGCCAAACCACCGGTTCATTTTCATGCCTCATTTTAGCAAAAACACATGTTAAACGTTGCGAGCCCTAATCTGTTCCCCTGCTGACACCTGTTGTCTGACTAATACTGTACCTCATCTCATAATAAGCACGAGATTCTTATGTAATAGAAACTTCACTTCACTTTTCCTGGAGTAACCTCACTAACAACCTGGCCGTCTAGTTATCAAGCCTTACTGGGACTAAAGTTCCCTGTGTATTAAGAGTATTTGTTGGTGTAGCCATCTTGCTAGCTAGCCATTTTATGTCAACATTAGTTTTACAAGCAGATCATACTGCAATCTATTGCAGGCATAGAGGGACATGGTGCGTTATGAGATTGCTCATGTGATGTGAAAAGTAACTTTGTATCAAACACAGTGGATTCTGACTGTGTATCGTTAACATTATTGTGCTGTGTTGATGCTTGTGTATTGCTTGGGCGCCACCAATGTGGAGTTACGAGGATGAGGCAGGATACGCCAAAGGCAAACGTTATCATTTTGGCTTGTAACACTACTGAGAGCTTACAAAGTTACACTACAAACAAACTATGTTAAGAAGCCCAACATACAATAAAACAAATGGTCTGGACTAAAACAGAAAGCAAAATAATTCAGCCACATTGTAGCAGGTTCACAGAAAACACTGCTCCTATAATCATTAGTCATTAGCACAGCCTTTGTAAAATTTGATGCTTTGTGGCCTTCAAATAAATTACAAGGCAATTTCAACACTGGTATGATGGTGACCAAATGTTGTCTGCGCTAATTCAAAGCCAGGTGTTTCAGCTAGGCATTTTGAAATAAAAAATAAAACAGTACTAAACAAAGCTGTTGTATTAAGTGAGATAACTGGTGCCAGGTGGCATTTTAGCTTTAGTGGGAAGCACAAACACAATAAATAATGGCTCAAAGATAAGAATCGTAATTTAATACTGTTGGCTAGAGATGGACAGAACATTACCCAGATCCCCCAGCTGCACGTGGCCCAACACATACAGCCCTCCCTTCTTCAGCTGGTTGACAAAGAGGATGAGCTGGCAGGAAGAGCGAGGGTTGGCCACCATTAACAATACCTGTGGCCTCCAGAACTTCACGTGATCTTTCCTCACATCCAGCATCAGCAGGTACTTACGCACCTGAACCACAGGGGAGAAAGGAGATCAACAGCATTTAGAAACTACACTACAAGTCTGATTGTGTGTGTGTGTGTGTGTGTGTGTGTGTGTACCTGATGGAAGATGAGGGCCTGGCTGATGTAACCCCAGCTGCTGGTGGGCACTCTGTAGTGGAGGAAAAGAAGCAGCAGCAACAGGAGGACAATACTGGCTGATGAGTACACGGGGTTAATGACAAACATCATGACCAGGCAGCTCACAATCCCCAACAGACACGTGTGCCAGGAGAAGACCTGGAAGGTGGGTCTGTTCAAGACACAGAGAGAAAGGTGATAGGACTTGACAGATACTGAAGCGGAGAGGCATTGAGTTAAAGGGGCAATAAGTAAGATCTTTTCTCTCCCACAGCATAAAATGACCACAGTACTACTAGGGTTGTTTATTAACGATTACTTCACCAGGTGCTGGGATTGGATTTCTGGCTTTCAAAACTCACTTTCCAGCCCTCATTTTCAACTGCTCCATGATGGAGGACTACGAGCTACGAGCAAGAAACTGGCATCGCATGCCATTTTAGCTATGAAAGCTTAAAAATGTCAAAAATGCCCCTTTGATAGTAGTTGACCTCTGATTACCTGAAATTTGGTGCTGATGCCCACTCAAGAGCCAAACAGGCCAGGTCAACTGCAGCATAGGCGAGCAAGTAGAAAACAGTAACCAAACCAGCTATGGCATTGAGCTGACCTGCAAACACTACACACTGTAACAAACACAACATACCAAAAATACAGATTATCACACCGGTTGTAATGCTGCACGTACTGAAAATACATGACTGCAAGTCTCAGCAGTTCCCCTCACCTGTGCCAAACCCCACGTGTATAACACTGCCACCCACGGATTACCAGAGTTTGATTTGGTGGCAGCAGGAGCTAATGGCAAACCTGTGAGCAAAACAAACAAAACGCATCCGTTGGGACATTGCTCAACGTTCTCTGGCAGGTATAGTAAGTGGCAATATCAGTCCTTACCAAAGAGTTGGTCCAGTGCGAGAGCATGGAGGATACGGGATGCCCCGATCATAGAGCTCATGGCAGCTGATAGGGAGGCGCAGTATATCCCGATGGTGACGAATGGTGGCCAGATGTTTATTCGCTGGAAGAACCCATAATCCTGAATCAAAAGGGCCCTTAAGCAAAAGAAATATATAACTACACAGTTGTGTGTTAATTGCAAAAAAAAATGAATTGCAAAAATCATTTTCATCAGTTTAAATCTTAAAATTAACAACTTTATTTAGACAACACCATCATCAGTCTTTCAGACCTGTCACAGGTGGCGCTGACCAGGAAGAAGAGGAGGACATAGACTGTGAAGGTGTAACAGACTGCGATGATGGTGCCTTTAGGGATGGAAACACTGGGGGTCATCAGCTCCCCTTCAGAGACAGATGCAATAAGAAAACATCAACGTGTGTGTGTGTGTGTGCACTCTGATTTATAGAAATGTGATGGTTTTAGCTCTGTGCTTCTGTCAAAAAATATCTGTTAAACTCATTCCTCTGGTAGAAATACTGTTCTTTGTTTAATTCAGCACTAGAACTTTAAACTTTACTGAATTAGCTTGACTGATATTATCCATCATGTTAGCAAGCACATGATTTGAAGAGAAGAACTATAGGCCTTGCAAGCAATAATGACACCAGTATCACTGTAAAGTAGTAGTATCACATTGAGACAACAAGCTTTAACCTGACATGTTGGCTCCAGCCATGATTCCAGTGCAGCTGGTGAACATGACAGCAAACACAGTGGCAAATGACATGACGGAGTTGGTACTGTAGTCCAGAGAGTACCCAGCTGAAGAGAAAAAAAGAGGAAGAACATTGAAGCTTTAATAGACGGTGCTAAATGTATAAACAGACTAGCTTTGCCCGATAACAAAACCAATATGTCGAATTTCACTTACCTAAACAGATTCATTGTAATGAAATCCAAGATGGCTGACAGACGCCTCAAACTTGTCTTTGGCACTTTGCATCCACGCAATATGTACGCTGCTTATTGCGCGGACGCAAAGTGCCGAAGAAGAGTCAGCCATCTTGGATATCATTAAAATGGAAATGTTGGAGTATACCTGTCTTTAACAAAGTATAAAAGTTTATTTGTGCATAGGAGATGTAGCGCCGCCCACCACCATGAAAGTAGACAAGTGTTTGTTTCACTTACTGTTTAGGTAAGTGAAATTCGACATATTGGTTTCATTACCGGGCTCGCTGACTTTCGTGCGGTAAAAAGTCAATACAGCAGGACAGGACCCTCTGGGAGAGGTAAACAGCCATATGATGAAAGACTCCCAAAGGGTCCTGTATCAGGGCTACGTTTAGCCCCGCTTGCAAATGTACTTTCACATCCTCAACCGACCCCAACCTGGCTCCCCGACACTCACAGCCCAGGTTGCTCCTCAGTGTGGTAGCGTTGAAGCCCGTGTAGCTGACATTGTAATGGTAGGTCTGGTTGCCAGGGCCCTGGTGGGTGATGAAGAAGTCGCGGGGCTTGACTGCCAGAGGACTGATGAAAATGGACAGCAAGGATGCGGTGACCACCAGCAGGATGACAAAGGCGGTGCGGGCGTAGATGTGGGCCCCCACCAGACACACCACTAGACAGAGCAGCAGGACGATGGAAGAGTACAGCACAGTGCACCAGTAACCCTGAGGAAGCACCTGTATGCCCTGTGGTACAGATGACTCTAAAAGTAAAACACACCATGGATAGAAAACAGAAAATGATTGGGTATAAGTAGGAACTTACATGGCTGCATACCACATGTAGTCATTCAGTCAGTAAATGACTAAAAATAGCTAAGAGAAGAGAAAATTGGACTGAACTGTTTCAAGACTTACCAGGATCCAAACCAAACACGTCGAGTATGGCCTCCACCAGACCAAGAACATACACTCCACAAGCACACACCTTGGCCAGGAAGAACATTAGACCGATGCTTCCTCCAAACTCTGGGCCCAGTGACCGACTTATCATGACTGTTAGAATTTCGTCAAGGGTTATGGTTCAATGGAGAAGGTTAGATGTGTGTGTGAGATCAGTTAACACAGAAAAACATTTTGGTCTGTAAGGATACAATAGGCTCCACCTCCTTGTATGGCCCCATTGGTTGAAATCGCGCAGATGGATAGTATTGTAAGAGAGATAATGGTGTAGGCTACACCCAGCATTAAAAGCCCCTGCAAGAGTCCGGCATGACCAACGACAAACCCTACAAAAGGAGATGATGACATCGTTAGTCACGGCAACACAACTACGTACAAACTTCCACTTTCTTCGTGTTACAATCAGATATACCTTTCAGTTTCTCAAATCCCTATAAGTCAAACATTCATCACTCACCAGTTCTCAGAAAGAGCACAATGCTGAACATGGAGAGGATGGTAGGCACCATCACCCCAAAAAAGGTGTTCAGTTTTCGAGGATCTTTACTCGGTGTCCCAGTCCCGGAGCTGGATTCGGGTGTTATGTCTGACCCCGCGCTGCCGCATACCGTCAGCCCACAAACCCCTGGGGTGAGCAGGGGTGTGCGTTCGTTTGACATGTTCAGCTAGGAGAGCCTCTCAGGATTACTCTGTTTGCCCTGTGAAAAACAAAATCAATGAGGACAAGTTTCACAAGAGAATAGAACATTACTGCAGGATTTAATCTACTGCAGTGTGACGAAAATCAAACATGCTGTTAGCTGCTACTCTGAAGAAAATTGTTGATTACCTAGCTGTATGTGACACTGTTTGCTCCGTCATTTTAATTGGACTCCGTTGGCTTTGTGTGGAAAAACAGCTTGCCATGAAACCTGGGAGGTAAATTTATCTC
>OOFE01012166.1:53644-64072 GCA_900323365.1 Monocentris japonica | reverse complement strand
GTTGTGCGTTCAGAGATGGTATTCTGCATACCTTGGTTGTAACGAGTGGTTATTTGAGTTACTGTTGCCTTTCTATCATCTCCAACCAGTCTGCCCATTCTCCTCTGACCTCTGACATCAACAAGGCATTTTCGTCCACACAACTGCCGCTCACTGGATATTTTCTCTTTTTCGGACCATTCTCTGTAAACCCTAGAGATGGTTGTGCATGAAAATCCCAGTAGATCAGCAGTTTCTGAAATACTCAGACCAGCCCGTCTGGCACCAACAACCATGCCACGTTCAAAGTCACTTAAATCCCCTTTCTTCCCCATTGTGATGCTCGGTTTGAACTTCAGCAAGTTGTCTTGACCACGTCTACATGCCTAAATGCATTGAGTTGCGGCTATGTGATTGGCTGATGAGCTATTTGTGTTAACAAGCAATTGAACAGGTGTACCTAATAAAGTGGCCGGTGAGTGTATATAGTGTGCGTGTGGTAATACCGCGAAACTCCACTAGGGGTCGCCCAAAGCTCACAGCCGTCTAATAATAACAAACCAGGTCAATTAAATTTCTCACTCATTGAGACAAAACCGTCATGCAACCTCTATCAACTATCCCTTTCTGTAAAAAATAAAAAAAAAAAAAAAAAAAAAAAGGATAGTTCTTTCCGCCATTACAACGTGTGTTGGTGTTTGCTTCGCAGTTTTATCTCTTCTGGTAATGGGTGAAATGTTTCAGGTCAGTGAAGGGAAACCATCCACTTATTTCCACCTCGTCGACGACGACTGCGTGTGAGGAGGAATCTAGGAAGTAACTATTCGACCGGGCAGGACGACGAGGACGTCTTAACAAGGCTTTTTACTGTGATTTATAAAAGCAATAACGCGGGCGAACCGTTTGGGAAATTACCTTTGCATCATTTAAAATTGGGAATAAGCACTTTCGTTGCTCACCTTTTCGGAAGCGCCAGGTGAAGAAACTTTTTTTCTCCCCCCCTCGAGTTGTATAATTGGAGTAACCGGGGTGCAGAGATCTTCCTTGTTGATGTCAGCAGTGTTTTTATTTCCAGAAATTAAATGAGTGCTCTTCGTTGAAAAGTAAGCCTTATTTTTACCGTCTGGTCGTGTTTGACACTTGCCACTTGTCACCTGGGCATATGAAAAGTGGGGAATTTTGATGAGAATAAAGGGAAATATATATTTTCGGTGTTTTATGTACGTGTGGTTGCGTGGTAATATGTGGTAACAGCAAGACAGACATGTTATTTTCTCTGTCTTTACATTGCTGTCGTCAGTAGTTTCCTTGCTTGTTGGACAAGTATGTACAAGCAAGATGAATAGATAACGTAAAAAATTGTTACGATGTAAAAAAAAAAAAAAAGTTTGAAACGTTAAAAAGTGTCATGCTCAAACTTAGATGACTTAGAAACTTTATTTCACTTCCCCTTTTTTTTCCCCTCTGGAGTTCTACTCCTCTGTCTCCCTGTGTTTCTCTACAGTAGATGCTGGTCGAGAGTTGGGGCAGTGAGGTATGCTGAAGCCTGCCTCTGTGTGTCAGCATGAGCACTATGGATGGAGTCGGGGCTGCTGGTCAGGGTGCAGAGGCCCATGTTCTGCATATCTACCCCAGGCTGTCCCAGGACACTGCTGCTTACTGTACCCTGCAGGTCAGTGCCGGGGACACTGCGACTGCCGTCATCCAGAGCGCGGTGGCCACTCTGGGCCTGGATGTGAGCCAGGCTTACAGTCTACTGGAGCTCAAGGAGAACGGCGGGGAGGAGAGGAGGCTGGAGGCTGGGGACTGCCCTGTGGAGAGACTCCTGTTGTGGCCTCCAGAGGCCCAGAAATGGCACCCTCAGTGCCAGGGGTTCTACTTCATCCTACAGCAGCAGGCCCAAGATGGAGGCACCCAGGTAGCAAACAGTGGACAAGACTATGACAACCTCTGCAACCTCCCCACCTTGACTGAGGACAGTATTCTGGAGGCCTTACGCCAGCGCTTCTACAAACACAAAATCTACACCTACGCCAGTGGCACTCTCATTGCCATCAACCCCTATAAGTTCCTGCCCGTTTACTACAACCCCAAGTACGTCAAGATGTACAAGAACCAACCGCTGGGCAAACTGAGTCCTCACATATTTGCTATAGCGGATGTGGCCTTCCGTGCGATGCTAAACAAGCAGGCCAACCAGTGCGTTGTCATATCTGGGGAGAGTGGCTCAGGGAAGACTGAAAGCACCAGCTATCTCATCCACTGCCTGACTGCCCTCAGCCAGGAGAGGTACACCAGCGGGGTGGAACGAACCATTCTGGGTGCCGGCCCAGTGCTGGAGGTAGGTCACTGATGCAATACTGGCCATCTGCTAAAACCCCTAAACCAGTTGTTCTCAATCCTGTCCTCTGGGTTTCCATCCCAGCTGCAATTAACTACCCGGTAGGATAGAAAACCAGCAGTACTCTAGGGCCTCTAGGACCAGGATTGAGAACCACTGCCCTAAACTAGTGACACTCATGTCTGTTACAGCAGTCCCATACCTTCAACAGTGTTGGGGTAATAAGAACTTGAAGGTTGGATCTCTTTTTGTGTGAAAGGCATAGAAAGGTTTTGTGGTTGCTGGTGTGCACAAAACATCAGGATTGCCTTCCTAACAGTGAGTCACATAATCAATGTCTCAATTGTCTCAAATCTTAAAAGAAGAGCTTGTCCTCTCCATATTCAACTCCTAGAAGTAGATTTAATTGGTGAAATTGATAAGGGGACATAGCTTTCACTTGGATTCACCTGGTCAGTCTATTTTAAGGAGAAAGCAGGTACTTTTGATATTTTGTGTTGTTAATAAAAAACAAAATCAATCCTCTCTGTCACGTATGCTAGATAATTCTTAGCTTGCTGGCTTTATCTTTCCTATTGATCCAATACTGTTGCTGCAACCTGCAGTGCTGAATTCATAGAACAGGGTGATAGGATTCTGTTGAAAACCAGGTTATTGTTTTGTTTGTTTTTCTAGCTTCATGACTAATTCTAACTAGGATATCTAACTACTGTCACATACAAAGCGCCCACTCAGTTAATGCCATATTTGTTGTCTAATTTCAGTCTCTGCTATTCAAAAAGGAAAACCACAAGAGCGATGAAGTGATGACTAAAGAAATTACACACACACAGGAAAGACACAAAAGAGGGGGGGTGGTGGCGGGCTAAAAAAAAAAAAAAAAGACTCATTCAGCACTACTGTTTGCACCGCCTGCAATAAAAGCATCAACACAGAAAAAAATAACTACAAAAAAAGCTGCACATACTATGACCAGAAGAAAAGTGAACTGCTGCTGTTTCTGGGGTATAAAAATAACAACCACGTGGCTACAATGTGAGTCTTACTCAAGCGTGATGCAACATAACAAACATATAGTTGGTTGATATTTTTCCCTTTTTAAATTACAAGAAAAGTAAGTGCAGTCCCAGAACAGACTGAACTCAATAGGAAGACTAACCTAGTAAATAACTTTGCACTGAGGAATGATACATTATCAGCATGAAGCGGTAGGAAGGTGATGGTTTTAGGTACACTGCATGGCCAAAAGTACACAGACACCCCTTCTAAGTGGATTCAGCTATTTCAGCCACACCCATTGCTGACAGGTGTATAAAATCAAGCACACAGCCATGCAATCTCCATAGACAAACATTGACATGGGTCACACTGAAGAGCTCAGTAACTTTCAACGTGGCACCGTCATAGGATGCCACCTTTCTAGCAAGTCAGTTTGTGAAATTTCTGCCCTGCTAGAGCTGCCCCGGTCAACTGTAAGTGCTCTTATTGTGAAGTGAAAATGTCTAGGAGCAACAACAGCTCCTAGACGCGAAGTGCTAGGCCACACAAGCTCACAGAATGGGACCGCCGAGTGCTGTGGCTCGTAAAAAACGTCTGTCCTCGGTTGCAACACTCACTTCCGAGTTCCAAAGCGAGGTCTATACAGAAATGGTTTGTTGAGATTGGTGTGGAAGAACTTGACTGGCCTGAACAGAGCCCTGACCTCAACCCCCATCTAACACCTTTGCGGTGAACTGGAGCACCGACTGCGAGCCAGGCCTAATCGGCCAACATCATAGCCTGACCTCACTAATGCTCTTATGCTCTTGTCCCATGTCGGAATAAGATGTCCGACGAGCAGGTGTCCACATACTTTTGGCCATGGAGTGTATCTCTTCTTACTCATGATCTGGGCATTCAGTCAGTTGTTGAGCCAAATATGAGAGCAGTATAAATGAGACTTTTCCTCGTAAGGGTTCAATTAACAGTTTTGGTGACTTATTTTATTGCAAATTATTTAAAATGTATACATCAAACATCAATACTCATTTGTATAGTTTGTTATGGTTGCCTGATTTTCCATTTTTTTCCATTATTCCATTATTTTCTTAAATCAAAAAGGAGCAACATATTCACTGGGGATCCACACTTTTTTCTTTCCACAGTAATATAACTTTATTCACAGACTGACACATTTAGTGAGAGTGCCTCTTTGTTGCCTGTTTGGTTATCACATCGCTGTTGTGCTACATGTGTCAATGAGTAACAGGACGGCACATTCACAGAAGGCTGCTTTCTGTTTCAGTTCTCAGGCACAAGAAAAAAAGGGTGCACTTTGTCAAACAACAGTATGAGTTTGAATGCTAACGGGCGATAAAATAGGCCAACACATATATACCAGTACCCACTCAGCCTTGTTCACGGGCCTGTTTTCAGTGCTCTAGATCTGAGAGCGGACCAGTAAGTGAGAAATAAGCTATAATATTAGTTGGTATCACCTCATCCATAAACAGTATCACATATTGTTGTATTGTTTGGAGCTGTTTACTTTTCAGCTTTGTACCATGTAACACTGTTCCAGCCATCAATGTTGTCAATACATGGAAATAGATAGTTAGGTCTGTAATAAAATATACTCTACTTCAGCTCTTAGTCAGACGGAGCACAACTGAACAATCAGTCTATCAGGAGGGCAGATAATCTTTGCCATGAGGTACGGTTGCCCACTGTTAAAGTGCCCTTCACACGATCAGCGACAAAAACGCTCGGCGCTGGCGCTGCCATTCATTTCCTATTTGGCAAGCGTCGCCGCCGAACCTAGCAACGCCGCCCTCGGTGTTCTGCGCCCTGGGCGCTGATGCTGGGAGACCCCCTGTTGCTGCGCTCAAAGTTCAACTATATTTAACTTTGACCTTTGCGACGCTGACCTGCGACGCGCAACCAATCACAACACAGTTTGATATCATAGCCGTGAAATAAAAAAAGAAACTTGTTTTATGGGTGTCATTTCGTGAACCCAAATTCACCTTCCCGTTCTCCAACGACAGCCAATGCCAAAAGTTTCTTCTGCTGTACGGTGAAATACATTTTGGAACACAACACAGTAGGACTCGCTAGCTTGGTGGAAAAGAACAGGTACACAACACTGGGACGTATGTGATGACGTCACCACCGCTCCTGGCGCTGACGCTGATCTTGTGAAGCTCCCAACCTGGCGTTGGCATACTGATTACACACCCCCTTCCCGAAGGGCCAGCCTTTTGTCAGACACTGAGAATGGATTCTTTCTGTCTCTGCAAACAAGTCAGACAAGTTTCTCTGAAACAATAACAGCTATTTTATCCGTTGACTGATCTTATTAGCCCATTCTGTGGCTCTCCCCCCACTGGTAGTCAAAGGGGCTGAGATTTGCTTATTGTCTTAGATTGATTTGATTTTGCAACTAGATGAAGAGGAAATGAGAGTAGATGTTTTCAGTATGTTTACACAGCAACAGAAAGTAAAGGGGGAAAAGGTCAAGAACCATTGGCCAGATTTCTACTGTTGTAATGGAGATTAGTTGAGGTGTTGTGAGAGTTTATAGTTCTGCAATTTGGCTGCTTTGCAAAATTCCTTTTGTCGTCATGGGGTATCCTCTTCATCATGAGTCATACCCTAAGATACTTGTTTCTTTTTGTCTTAAATCAAAATGGAATGAGGTTTTTTTTTTCTTGCTTGTCATCTTGATATAACAGTAATATAATTTATATGTATAGCAGCTTTTCAACAGGGCACATAGCAAACAATTAAAACACATAAAAACAAGACAATAATAGTCAATACATTGCTCAATAATAAATAAGAACAAAGAATTAAGAATCAATGAGTTGTTACAGAAAGCATTTTCATAAAAATAGGTTTTAAGAAGAGATGTAAAGGACAGATTTAGCTAATCTTAGCTCCTCAGGCAGGTTGTTCCACAGTATAGCTCTAATGGAGAACACCTCAACAGCTATATCTACACTGAAGACTAAAGGAGAGTCTTCAGTGTAGATATAGCTGTTGAATCTGTTTGGGGGATAACTGTGACAAGGGTTGGATTGGGTGTTGAGGGTGAGGAAGCTGAGCCTTGAGCTGCGCTGGGGGAATGTGTAGGGCGTTGGCTTCGAGGGAACACCAGCGAGAGCAGAGGAACAGGAACGAGTCAGAACAGGCTCAGCCAGGTCAGCTGGCAATCCGACAGAACTCTATGTATATATCGCCTCTCTCTCTCTCTCCATTCATCTTCACTCTACGCCATACAACTCCCTCACATAAATATGATTCATGCGGTGGAAAATGGAAGCTATGTTTGAAAAGTCCCTCATTGTGTTCAGAAAGGTGGAGGGACATTCCTAAGACTCGACGGTGTACCTGCCAGTGATGGGATCAGTACAGAATGCAGGTCTGGCTGTCTGACTGTAGGCATTGCCTTGGCCTGTTAGGACACGACCCTCAGTACAGCCCACATTGGAATGGAGTAAATTGATGCCTCCAGATGCTGACATGGGTTCAGTTTGGATTTTTTTTTCCTTTGGGACAAGATTAGGCTTTGGGAAGTAGAGGCTGATCTGATGTCAGTCCTCAGGAGCAACTCACAAGCACCCATAATCCTCCAGTATGCTTCACCTTACCCAATACAATTGGTAGAGTTTGTTTTGTTGTGTTTTGGTAACCTGAGAAATCGTTTCCAGTATGTTTCACAAGAGAGCAGTGCATACTGCTGAGGGAATGATCACAATGTCATGGTTTCACTTTTCCTTCCCAGCAGCTGGTGTATTTCCCATACCCCAAATGAATGTAGCAATGGCAGCACTAGCTATTTATTGATCCTACAGTGGGAGATTTGTTTGTTTAACAAACAATCAGGTTACTGCTCACATAAACAGAACAGAAAACACCACTACCGTTCAGAAACACTACATATTGATAGTGCCTATGCGACTGGGAAGCGACAGTAAAAGGACGGGTCAGGTACAATTCCACTGTGTTCAGAAGCTTCATTGTGAAAGGAACAAATGGCCACTTTATTGAGCCTTCACTTTCAATGTTTGTGTCCATTCAGCCATGTGCTTAAAATGTCAGTCTCCTGATTTGATTACATTGCTCACCTCAGAGTGCAACGCAATAAAACATCGACTTAGTTCTTGCCGATTTGGAAACTGGGACTGCATTGCATTGTGGCTTAGACAAGGAGGACTGAAAGATGTCAATGATGCAGGGGGCTGACATCTTCACATAACTGGTCCATAAGTAATGTAGTGGTCAATAAAAAGATGGGTAAACTAACCTAAGCTAAACGACCACCATTAGATACAAAAATCAACTATAAAAATCCATCATATTTTCAGAAAAGCAACCCTATCCTAATAGAATTTACTTTGATACTACCTAAGACTCAAAACTAAAAAGGTGTTAAACTATTCCGCAAATCAAAAGCTGGTTAAACAGTTTAGCTGGGTTTACCCTGCTCTTCATCCATGCCTGGTCTATTGTGTTTATCTCATAACTGATTTGTCACAAGAAAGATATGGTGTCACTATAGTGAAGATTTTGTGGTTAACTCTAAACCCATGAGAGTTGCTGTGCATCTACTAAATGACCACATCAGGTCAGAGTCAGACTCCAGGTTGATTTAATTCTTGTCGTTACATAAGGTTGCTAAGGCAAACGTTGCTCTTGTTGTGTTCTCTGCCAGGCTAAACCCATAGCCATTCATTTCATTGTCCCTTGTGCAGCAATTTATTTACAATGTTTAGTTCTGTGTGCCAACTACCTCAGGAACCTGCTTACGAATTTGACGGTTTATTCTACTGTAGATGAATGTTCCTATATTTTAAACAGGCCTTTGGCAACGCCAAGACTGCAGAGAACAACAACTCCAGTCGCTTTGGGAAGTTCATCCAACTCAACTATCTGGAGAGCGGTGTCATCAGAGGGTGAGGCACTGTGTTTTATTTTTCTCACCAACCCACTCATGTAGAAACTCCCGTCTTTATGGCTGCTGGAAGCACAGTTCTCCAGAAAGGCTCCTGGGTTTCTCTTGACTGATTGATGAGTAACCATGTTTATGTTATTGAGTCCTTAACCCAAAGTGAACTCATAATACGTATGACAGCTGACTGCTCAATTCTTTTACCCATAATTGTTTCTGTAACTGTTTTTGGACAATTTCTATTCCAATTTGACTGGATCAACTTTTAACAGTTTCTCTTTTGTTTCTCTTCTTCTCATGTTTCTCTTGCAGGGCCGTAATTGAGAAGTATCTGCTAGAAAAGTGTCGCCTTGTGTTCAGAGATAAGAATGAGAGGTATGAACAAGGATAAGGAAGTGCTAACCTTTGACACTTTAAGATATGAGAGGCATTACAATCATTTGGTGTCTTGAATCCTCATAGATGGCATGAGTAATTCCAATTTCAATTTGAAATCTGGGATTATAAATTGTCCGATCGCAATATCTATATGTCTCAGTCTATTGTCTTCAGAAACAAAGCAGCCATTTATTCTCATGTTATATTTTTCACACTCATTTGTACTTGAACTCTGATGAACAGTGTAACCCAGTTTAAGGACTAACTGAATGCTGAGTGAATATTAAGGTTAAAATGAAACTCACATGTGCTCTGATTGGCTGCTTGCCTGTGACCTCTGACCTCAGGAACTATCACGTGTTCTACTATCTGCTGGTGGGAGCGTCCAAGGAGGAGCAAAAGGAGTTGCAGCTACTACAGCCACAAGATTACCTCTACCTCAAGCAGGTACCCTCGATGCGCACTGTATAGCAGCTCAGGCAAATTTTCTTCTTCATGTTAACCTCTACACAGGAAGTGATGTAAAAAATCCATGCTTTTAAACGTGCTTGACTATTAGAAGAAAAGAGGGTGTGTAAGACTGAATATGTTGTTTGGTGTAAATAAGTAGATACCTCCCATCACAGATGTTTCATTGGATTAGACCCACAGAATTGTTTTCTTACTGTTAGTGTAAGAAATCTGATATAATTTAAATTAATCCATTTCCACAGCATTTATATTTTGTGGCAAGTTAAGATCACCAACCTGACATCTTTGTCCAGGTGAACAACTCATCTACTCTCATCTCCTTTTGCCCATTCTACAGGAAGACTTCCATTTAGAAGATGAGGAGAAACTTAGGCATGAGTACAAGAGGCTCCACCAAGCTATGGAGATGGTTGGCTTTCTGGCTTCCACCAAGAAACAGTATGTACGGCTTTATGTAAAATGAACTGAAATGCTGCAGGCCTGAGTCAACTAGGGGTGTACCGGTACTGTGCCGGTTAGGGAGAATCAACAGATTGCACAGTGCTCCATTAGTTGTGCTCTTACCTTTCCCAAAAAGTGTGTATAAACTCACAATCTCTGAAGGCAACAAAGCAATGTGAAATGAAAATTGCTCTCTGGTGACAGTAGCAGGTCAGAGCTTGTCAAGTCAAGCAGGAGAAAAATGCAGCGAGCATGTCAGCAAGCACCTGACTGCCTCAGGGCACGGCATGCGCATTAAGGCCTAGCAGACCAGTTTCTCACCTGTTCAGTTTGGCCACACTGACGCCATTACATCCCAGCAAACATACCCATGTTGGCCCAATGCGGGCCCCATGTGGGCAAAATCACTGGCCGAATGCAGGCACGGCACGGGCCCTGCAGTGCAGGCCCAGTGTAGGCAGCCCAGATATGTTTAGAGAAGCCTTTATTAAGCCCTAACTAAACCCCATTTTTGAGGCACTGCACCTCTACAGCACAGGCCCAGGGTGGGCAGCCTAGGTATGTTTATGGATGCCCTTATTCAGCCCCAACTAATCTGTACCCCCTGCAGTGCTGAACCTCATCTGTATTTCTTGGGCCCAAAATTGGCAAAACTATAATATATTGGAAAATTATAACAATATATTGGCAAAACAATCTTAGAAATTATCTAACAATTTCAATATTTTAAGTCGAAATAGGTAACATTTGAATTTTGGCACAAACAAAACCATTAAGTCAACAATAAGTAGATTTTTTAGATGTGTATTTAGGTCTCATTTTCTGTGTTTTGTTTCCTTTGAACAAGTAGGGGCAATTCTAGATTTTTTTTCAATGGGGGGGGGCA
>OOFE01012166.1:34123-48633 GCA_900323365.1 Monocentris japonica | reverse complement strand
GTGTAGGATGTGGCTGACTGGTTGTCCTTTGGCACACTGACACACAACAGACTGGGGGATCCATCTGTCCCTCAATAAGAGAAGAAGGGCATCTCTCTCTCTCTCTCTCTCTCTCTCTCTCTCTCTCTCTCTCTCTCTCTCTCTCTCTCAAAATCATGTTTCACTTAGTTAGATCATTTTCACTTTTGAGCACGCTGATTACCATGAGTCATAAAGCTCATATTACTATTATGTTGTATCTCACAGACTCTCATGGACACGCACTCCCTCAAACACATTGTGGGTCTCACCTTGCACGACGGAACCAGCAAATCCCTCCTCCATCCTCAGCAGGGGAAGAAGCCCCCTAGTATTAGTGCTCAATTTCAGGTTTGTCTCCTCTGCTCTTCCTTTGTTGACTATTAAAGATCTGTGTTGTGACGCACAACACAGATGCAAGTGTGAAGTAGGCAATTCACTTTCAGTTCACTTCAGTGTAATTCCATTATGAGATGTCCACTGTTTGAACAAAGTGACACACTACTCTTCCCAAGTGATTTCTGGCATTAAAGTAAAACACAATTGTATGTGTTTGTGAAATATTGCCTGATTTTTTTTTTTTTATTGTTAATATATAGCATTTTGAAATGAAACCCTTTCATTGAAGATAATGATGATAGAGCCTGTAATGATGAAAGATTGCAGGTTTTTCAATTTGAAGAAAGTGTGCTTCCTGGAGTGCTTGGATTGAATTAACCACTGCTAGTATGAAGCCATTATTAGCTAGACTCATGTGTCTTTCAGGCATCATTCAGTAAGCTGTTGGAGACTGTTGGAAAAGCCCAGCCTTTCTTCATTCGTTGCATTCGCTCCAATGCTGAAAAGGTAATATTATCTTTGATGTTTAGTCAGTGAATCTGTAACGTTATCCTGGTAATTTTAGTCATAGATGTAGCTATGTTGGACTCTATGTTGGACTCAATTCTTGTGCAAATTGTCTTTGCAGAAGGAGCTGCACTTTGACGATGAACTGGTGCTACAGCAAATCAAGTACACAGGCATGCTGGAGATGGTTCGCATTCAGAAGTCTGGCTACAGTGCCAAATACACATTTAAGGTGGGCACTGGCTTGAGAATAGTGTTGTAATAATACTATTAATAATACTGTTGTAGTAAGTTTCAAGTTTATTTATCTGCACATATAATATGATAAAACACAGAAAGAGGTGAGGGAAAACCAACAGATTGTGCAGTGGTGAAAAAACATCCTTAAGGCCTTAAAAAAACTATCTCACCTCAAAAAAGGAATTCGCATTCAAGGAGTTTACAATAAAAACAGATGAATCACTTGTATGCCTGTCTATGAAGATGTACAGAAACTAATTGGCACCTTGTGATAATGTTTTTCTCTTGATGACAAAGGAATTTGTTGAGAAGTTCAGAATGTTGCTACCAAAAGGAGCTCCTGCAACACCAGAGGACATAACCAAACTACTTGAGAGGATGGACCTGGATCAGACCTCCTACCAAATAGGGAAAACCAAGGTAATGATCATCTATCATATCAATGATGCACTGTGATCCTGTGTAGGTCAATGGCCAGAGCATGACACTGTGCTCACGGTTCTGTCAGGTGTTATGGATGAAGCCGTCCACCAAATGATGTGTATCTTTTCTATGAATGGTACAAGCTCTCTCCTTTTCATCCACCCAGGTGTTCCTCAAAGAAAGGGAGAGACAGCTTCTCCAGGACACCCTCAACAAGGAAGTGATGCGTCACATCGTTATCCTGCAGCGCTGGTTCCGTACTTGTTTGATTAGGATGCACTTCCTGCAAAAGAGAGATGCTGCCATGATCATACAGGTAATATTGAGATGATAGACTAGCCACAAACCTTGAGACACAAACTGGTTTGCCAACTGGTTTAACAGAAGACTTTTGTTATCCTGGGCAGCTCCAAGGTGTGAATGTGTGTCACTCTATGCATTCCCAGCAAACCTTTTCTGGATAAATCAAGGTTAAGAAATATAGTCATAGTCTAAGAACAAAGAAAGAGCTAGAGTTGGCTAGAGTTGACAGAGAATCTCTTGTGTTTCAGAGAGGCTGGCGTGGGTTTTATGAGGAGAACCGAGGCCGAGCGGCCACAGTGATCCAGACAGCATGGCGAAGTTCACTGAAGAGGTCGGAGTACCTGCATCAGCAGCGGGACGACAAGATGTCAAAAAACACTCCTGGACGCCAGAGGTATACTAGCTATTCTGCTCTCATATGGTTGAAATGACAGGTTAGGGCTAATTAGACTACTCTAGTTAAGATCATTTGGATCAAATGGTCCCAATAAAACTATTAAGATATGTGCAAACACAGTTGCTGCTCTGCCAGTTGGTATTAATGATTCTCACACTCTAGCCTGCAGAGAAGAGAGCTGAAGAGGCAGCAGGGTGTGGAGCACAATCCCAACAGCAGCCAGCAGTCTGACCCAGTCAATGGCCAGGACAGAGACAGCCAGCCGGGAGAGAGGACCAGAGGTGGGGACAAACATCTTGGAAGGGGATCTCCACCACCTCTCAACAGACCCTTGTCCCTCCCTCTGGACCCTAAAGCTGGGAGAGGAGAGGGTTCCACCAGCCCCTCACACAGCAGCTCCCTCCAGCGTTACACGATGGAGGGCATCAGGGAGAAGGCTGAGAGGTGGAAGGAAAGAAGGAGCGAGGAAGAGCGGACAGACTCAAGTCCAGAAACCCTGCGCCCGAGGGGCAAGCAGCTGGAAGGGTTCCGGTAAGTCTGTGATCACTATCCCCTCTCAGCTTCACCAACCTTCCTAAACTCAGAAAATGTCGATTTGTTTGTTTACATGACAATTGTTTTTTTAAACCTTTATCTTGATATGATTATCAATAATTTCATTTTTTCCCACCATAGTCCAAAGCTCTACTCTCATTTCATTCTGCAACACAGGAACAAAGGGAAGTCCATGTCTGTTGATGAATTGTCCAAAATCAGCTCTTCGGGCTCTGATAGCTCTCCTTCTACGAATGAGGTACCATAGAATTGTCTGTATTCTGGCATAATCCAAACATTGCATCTGTATGTACAGCTGGTTCCATTGCATTTTGCACAACCATCAACTGTTGCTTCTTACAGTTTGTTGTGTACTCCATACAGCGGAAGTGTTAGAACTGCGTATTTTAAGGATTGTAATTGTATGTAATTTAAGCTTACATGATGTTGACAAACCCATAAATGGAGGTTTCTTAGACCTCAAACAAGGGAGGTCTCCCAGTCTGTTCCTCATGACCTGTCCTGGCCCAATTAGGACAGGGTGCGCCTCCGCAAGCGGCCCAAACGCAAACGGCGTTTAGCCTACGCCCGCAGTGGTTTGATGTTAAACTTTGCGGGCTCCAAGGAGAGTGAGTTCTGGAGCTTTCCCCTGCCTCCCATCAGCCCCCATGGGCCCAACCTGAAGAGCTCAGCCAGTAGCGTGGACATCCGGGCCCATAACTCCCAGGTCAAGGTATTGACCAGAGGGAAACTTTGACCGAGCAAAGCTGTCCTCTGCATGCAGGCCTTGCATGTGTGTCCTCACCTTATATCCCCAACGGATTGAAAGTTGTAATGTGCTGGGCCTTCCAGCTTCTACTCTGCAGCCCAGGACTCTGAGAAAATGAGCTGTTGCTTCCCCTACGCTGTTCTCCGCTCTCGCCAAAAAAAAAATATAAAAATGTGTGATAGCTCTTTTCCACAGCTCATTTCTGACCTTTTTTGTCAGTCCACCCAGATAAGTCATAGGCCAAGAGGTACAGTTCAGAACCTAAATGATGATTATACTTAAGTACATGATGTGTTGCTCTTATGTCAATGTCTTTTGGTCACCTCAGAAATAGTAAGTATAGAAATATATATAAGAAATAGTAAGGGTGAGTAATGATGTTTATTGTGGTTATAAAATCATTTAGTTAAAATCAAACTTTATGCTTACTAACATGGGTGTGTCCTGATATACAGTATATATATATAGCTCCATAAGCAGAGTGACACAATATCAATTAATTAATTGCGGTCATGTTAGGAGGTCATCTTAATTTCAGCAAAAAAGGTCAAAGTTTAGGTGGTGGGGAGTGACAGTATGGCTTTGCATGATGCAATAAAAATGGTGAGGCAGTCCGCTCTTGCACTTCCAATACAAAACTCTACTGCCATTTGCTGAACTATAGGCTTGAAACATGCGGTCCTGTTTGGTGGCGGGAGAGCTATGGGAATCCTTATGGCGGAGACATGGGTGTTGTTGCTGTAGGGGAATATGGTGGGGAACTGTTATTACACCATTGTTTCAAAAGGCATTGTTGGTTTGTCAGCAAAGGTTTGTCACACTTTGGTTGTTTAATGATAAGTTTAAATGTTTTAACTGACAGCATGTTTGTTTCACACTGTTCCAGACAGTGGCAGAACCTGATGGGTCTCGGTTCAGCCTTCCTGCCAAGAGCACCGCGGAGGGCTCAGGACAACGGGCATCTAACCAACCCACAACTCCCGAGAGGTAAAACCTTCCCGCCAATTGAGCAGTAAGATAAATACTCAAGGTTTGATCTTAAGGACCACGTTGTTCTTACCATTTGCCTTTATCAAAATGGTATTAGATTAGATATGCTTCTGTATAGAATTAATAAAGAGTGTTTTGTTTTTTACAGGCTTTGGTTTCTCAGGATTTTGAAGAAGCGGCCACCTAGAGATTCCCAGACCAATGATTCTCCGTCAGACAAAGAAGGTAGCCAAAAATTCTCATGGGCTTATAAAGCTGTAACCTTTGTATCTATACAGTACTGGTGTCCTAAATATACATTTGCAGTGCATTTCATATGGGTAGCACCAGAGAGATAGAGGAGGGTTAACCCACCTAAACACAGAAATATAGTTTATCTACCTTTCTAGGCTGACATACATTTTTATGACCTAAATTAGTAGAATACATCAGTAAGTAGAATCAGCTCTATGTAGGTTGTGTGATGATAGGGTGTTTTAAGGAAAAATCATAAAATCACAGTTTTCTATAATATAATTGGTTATATTGCTGGTTGTTTACCTGATGATGATTGCTGACTGGAGATAATAATTTCAACATCACTGGGAAATGCAGGTGTCCTCTTCATTGCCATCTAGTGGCTCATGGCTTAAGATTGTTCTTCAACCAGTGCAGAACTCCGAAGACCTTCACATCATGTCTATATTATGTCTATATTGTGTCTATATTATATCTATATTATGTCTTAGATTTCTTTAAGAAGACTCCACTAAATAAAACCATTCCTTTGATTCATTTTTGATGAAATGCTCTGAACCACTAGAAGGAGTGGTAGATGTATTATTGCAACTTTTGATGTCAGACCAACGCAATTTCCCTCGGTTGCCTCCAGTCCCCTTGCCCACCTACTCCCCACATCCCTACCGCATGCCAAACTGGAACAGTGGGAGTACGCATCGCAACCCCACCATTCGAATCAGCCGAGCCACACGGGCCGAAGAGTGGAACGCCTCTCTGAGCCGCGAGATCACCGAGACCAAGGAGCTGCGAAACCTGGATGAGTTCCTGGGCAACCAGGTGAGATTATTGCCTCAGGAGTATAGTAGATGGTTAACTCACTTAGTAACCTTTTACAGACAGTACTTACACATTCACTCTCTTGACACACACGGCTCCCAATTTTTAACTTCTTTGCACTGTATATCTGTATATCTGTGTAGCTTTTGTTTTTTCATACAAATGGTCATGAACAACAGTATAGGTACAGAGGTTAAATGGCATTTAGGTGGTTTTATAAGTGAAGAGTTTTGTTTCAAAATGATATCCACCCTTTGAAAAGATTGGCACCTACTATTACTAAAAGACTGAAAAACAAGTTGTTGTATGTGTCAAAGTAGTATTTTTTTGTATTTTTTTTTTTTCATTGACAAAATGACAAAAAAATCACTTTTACAGACAGGATCCTATATTTTTTAGAAAGATTAAATGATGAACCCCACGTAATGATTTCTTTCCATAATGGATTTCTAGTATTTTGGAAAGGAACTCAAGTACTGTTTGTACTGTTTAGGACATACATTTTTTTGACTCACCCATGTATTCCTCTTCAATTCCTCATCTCTGTTCTCAGGTGAATGACCTGCGCACCAGGATAAAAGAGCTGTCAGCAACAGAGAGCATCTTCCTTACAGCCACCATGCAGTTCAGAGAGACCATCAAAAGCATGTACTCTGTCCCGGTCAGTTTAACTTCTTTCTCTGTATCATGTGAAGTTTATTGATGCTTTCATATGAGGGAGGTAAAACAGTATTATATTTAGAGGCTGAATTTATCCTTCATTTTAAGGAACCTCATCCAGTAGCTATTACTGCTTACCAAGCACTTGTCTGTCGTATTATGATTATTCTAGGGAAATGTCAATATTTGTTTGTAATGTTGGAGATCTAGGAATGTGAGTCAATTTAACATTTTCTGACTTTCTCTAACTGTTTCTACTGTTGTACACATAACAAGTTGCTCTTGATAAGATGGACGGCTAAATGCCTCAAAAAGGAGCCAAATTAAGAGCGTTAAAGACAGAAGTTATCACTAACCCACAGAAGCCCCAAATCGCCTATAAAGATCTGATGAAGGGCTACCAGAACAAAGTCAGCAGCCTGGCAGGGCCCAAGCAGAAAACAGAAGTCAAGCTGGTGGTCAACCTGTTTCAGTCTGTGCTGGATGGCTTCATCAGGGGCAAACTCAAACGAGAGGAGGCTGAACCAGTCAAGGTAGATTTGAGAATTGAAGTCCATGTGTAGTTTTAGGAGCAAATTTTGAATCTCTGTGACGCCAAAAAAATCTGCTATAGCATTAATACCGAAGAAGGGTCACAAAAGGGAAATTGGACCCTTGAAACCCTGTTTGAAGCTGTTGCTATGTTGGGTGTACACTCCCAACAATGTTTGCACTGTCAAGAAGTATTTTGTGGGCTCACTGTTGGTTCACCTAGCTTCAAGATGATATTTATAATGCATACTAAGCATTTCCAAAAGAGTATTCATTCATATTCATGTTTATTTTTCTTGAATTTCAATAGTGCACTTTAAATAAATTGACATTTTTGTGGGAAATTGTTTGCTCCTCAAATGACAGTCTCCTTTATAACTATTCCAGGCTACGAAGAAAACAAAGAAGAGGAGGAAAAAGGACAAATGTGTAAGTTGAATTATCAGCATTGTGAAGTTAAATCACCCTAGTGTACTGTCTCTCATTTCATCTGATCTATGCTGCCTCTACAGCCAGACGGCCCTCTGGATCACCGGTTCAGCACATACCAAGTAAACATCATGCAGTCATGTGACTTGTGCGGCTCCTACATCTGGGGAATGGAGAAAGCCTACATGTGCAGTGGTGAGGTCACCGCCGTACAGGAGCACATGGTGTAGCCATATTAGAAAACTGCGACGGACCCAGGTTTTATATCTTAATGCTATTAGATTCTCTTTTCTTCTGCTCTTTGTTTCAGCTTGCAAGTTAATATGTCACAAGAAATGCCTCACGAAAGTCATCACAGATTGCTCAACACGGTGTGCCAGGAAGGTGGGAATTGACATTTTAAAAACTCCTGGAAATACTGTAGTCTTACTGTATAACCCACCTTAAATAGTAATCTAGAAAATGAATACAGCCCCCCCCACCCTCACATGCATGCTGTTCTTATCTGTTTATACGTCTGTCTGTATGTGTGTGACAGGATGACAGCATGCCAGGCTCCCTTCACTTTGGGGTACAGGTGTGTGTCCTCACCAGCAAAGCCAACCCCGTGCCTAAGGTGGTGGAGATATTGCTGATGCACGTGGAGCTAAACGGCCTCTACACAGAGGGCATCTATCGCAAGTCTGGATCAGCCTGTCGAGCAAGGGAGCTGCACCAAATACTAGAGACAAGTAAGAAATACTTTGCAAGTAAAATGGTAAAAGGAATGTGTTTTGATGTTGTAAGGGAAACAATTGACAACTACAGTCAAATTGACTATACTCTGTACTCTGTCCTCAGATCCTGAGGAAGGAAATTTAGATAACTACCCCATCCACACCATCACAGGGCTGGTTAAACGTTGGCTCAGAGAGCTGCCAGACCCCCTCATGACCTTCGCCCTCTACAATGACTTCCTGCATGCTGCAGGTGAGTAAACAGTGACCGTATTTTTATTTATCAATTTAAACCAGGGAAGGTCTGGTCAGTATGCACGCACCTTTTCAGCAAGCCCCTGCTTTACATTCATACAGATACATTCCTGATGAATGGGCTTATTGGTGGCATGAAAATAAGAGGTGGTGCTTCATATAAACAGAATCAAGTTAGATAAGTGATCTATCATACTAGCAGACTTAATGGAGCCATGTGTTTGTTTAATGGTTGGGACACCGTAGCTGTTGTCGTGTGGCATCATTCTTCAGCTCTGCAAATTGGAGCTGCTTTATTACCCAAGCAAGATTTGCTGAGGATGTATGCTCTTCAAATTCATACAGTTACACATTTTCACACCTGGGTGTTGCCCAGTGCAACCACAGTCTTCCACTTCTAATTTTGACTCTGACAAGTTGTTGAAATTGATTGATCTCCATGTTTGTTCATACACAGAGTTGCCAGAGAAATCTGAGCGAATAAGGGCCATATACCAGAAGGTTGATGAACTTCCTTCTGCAAACTACAACACATTGGAACGGCTCATCTTTCATCTTGTCAAGTAGGAAGATTCTTTTTATTTCTTTCAACTCTTCAATGTGGTTCATGTCAGTTTTTGTTTTTTTTCATGTTATTCATAAGAGTGATGAAAGTCATGTGAGATCCTGATCGGACTGTTCCTTTCCAGAGTTGCCAAGGAGGAAGAGCACAATAGGATGTCTTCAAGCTCCCTTGCTATTGTGTTTGCCCCCTGCATCCTGCGCTCCCCTAATGCTGATGATCCCTTCCTTGGTATGAAGGACGTGTCCAAGTCTACACTGTGAGTCACCGCACTGCATACATCTATATCTCGCCAGCTTCCTAACAAGCAGTGCAATTCTAATTTTGGTCAATAAATGTGTCTCCGTTATGGTGGACAAATTTGTATTGTTTCCACATTGTAAAAAAAGCATTAGAAGTGTTCTTGTAGATGTAGGTATTTCTATGTACGGACACAGTTTCATGGAGGTGTATTTAGAGACCAGCATTGATCCTGTTGTCTGCAGGTGTTTGGAGATCCTGATCACTGAGCAGTTCAGACGCTACACAGAGAAAATGCAGAATATCCAAGAGCTGGAATACGCAGAGGCTCTGGCTGTCAACCAGCTCAAATTGAAGAGGCAAAACACGGTGAATGCATTTACAATAAGTAAATAAGTGACATGTTTGTTCTAACCTGCCTGGAATATTAGATGGATGGAGTTTAATACATCGAGACAACTCAAATAGTGTCAGGGGGAAAGTATACTTACCCCAACCTCCTACTCTGTTCTCTGTGTAGGTCATTGAGAAACCTTCAGAGTTGGATGTTCCTGAGGAAATAGACAACGAAACAGAGAATACCCTCATGGAGAGGATCAAATCCATCAAGCAGGAGAAGTGAGTTGAAACTGTTATTTATTTATGGGCCAGTCTGGAATTGTATGCGCTTTGCTCAATGCACTCATAATAATAATATCTTTGTTTGCTTCCTCCAGGGAGGACTTGGCCTGCAGGTTGCCTGAGCTGGAGCAGGAGAACTCTGACAATGACAACCTGGACTCGGAGTCGTCCATGAGCTCAGAGAGCCTTCTTGAAGACAACCTGGGAAGCTTTGACTCGGAAGGTCAGTAGAGAGGTACGGTACTTTCACCTTCCCTCTGGGTGTAATAAGATGATAAGCTATTTGTGAAGGTTTTTCTTCTTTTTTTTTCTTTGCATGGATGGGTTACAGGAACTCAGGGTTAACAACATGTGCATTATGAGGGCACACTTAATATGTTAACTAATCAGAGATTTCTAATGCCAGGAAAGGTGACAATGCGATTGAAAAACCAGAAGCCCGACTGCCCGCCTAAACCCCCTGACTTGGCACAGAGAGTCAGAAGTTTGATGTGTCAGACAGATGGACAGAGGGCGTGGACACTAACTGAGAGCCAACCAGGATATCGGACAGATGTTACCCAATCCCTATGCTCCTTCCCTGGCCAAGACAGCCCCTCAAGCCCCTCCCCAACCAAAAAGCCCCAGTTCACCAGCAAGACCTTCAATGGGAGCTTTGATGACCTGGACATCCCTTTCATAGATGATGGCATCTAACATAAGCATGCAACATACAGAAAAGTGTTTGTTGTTATATTGGGCAGCATTTGTAAGAATTGGAATGGTCTCAAGTATGGGTAATTACAGGAGCTCTATTATGGCAACAAGAACCGTGCACTTTCATTTTTGCATGCCCCTTTTTGTCAAAGCTGCTGTGGAAATAGAGTCGAGAATTTATATGTATTTAATGGAAGATCACACACTGTTCCTTCAGTATTTTAACATATCTGCAGAAAAAGCAAAGACTATTCACTCTCTTTATAGCAATATAGTGTATGTTATTTTAAACATATCGCAGAAATGTACATATCTTACAAGCTTTAGTATTTTGGACTAGTTTTTGTGACATTGTGACAAGTTGTGCCTCATATGTGGACACTACAGGGCAATATGATGACAAACAAGTCATTTATCTATTGTTTGATGTTACAAGTGCCTCGTTTTCTGTTCATTACTAATGGACGTGTTTCAAAGTTCATAACCACTATTGTTGCTACCTGGTAGGATTTTATGTTCTTTGTGGGGAAAAAATGATTCCTTTTATAACTATACCAAAAATGTTCTAGCTTTGCACAGCGAATGAATTGTATTTTCGGTTATCATTGGGTGTATTTTTTTTTCTTCTTTTTATTTTTCCCTCTGATTCATTGTCCTGTGGAATATACAGCAATGATGGACTATTGATTCAGTATACCTGCAAAGAAATTGTCCTTCTTGCTGCCTTTTTGACTGACTGAAAATATTTCCTCTGTCACTTGCCTATCATCACAAGGCTGTGTAGTTTCACCAAGTTAACCTTTTGTCTATGCATGTACGTTTGTTCGCTATGGATGTCTAATGTCTTTTATAAGGGGTGGTACGTAATGTATATTGTGTTTGATGTGCTCAGAGTTTGACCTGTGTCTCAAACTGAAATAAACTGACCATTTTTGTATTTTCTCTTGCTCTTGTGGCAATACATAACAACAGGTTTAACGTCTCCTATAATGATCATGGTAGAAGGACTACAAATAATAGGGTAATTCAACTTGGACAGAAACAAGTTTTATTCTCTTAATAAATCAGCAGTCCATACAAAGTATTTTTGCAGGCCTGTTTTAGGCCTTCTAAAAGTTTGTCTTGGCTTTTTTTTTTAATTCAGTTAGCCCCCAATATTGCATGGACCAAATATGCTGTGTGGTTTAGGGAGGTGGCTGAACATCGTGTACATTCTCTATATAAATACTGCTACTCACCATATAAGGGATTTCCTCTTTGTTACACCAAACCCGCGATGATGCGCACAAATAATATTTTGGAATCCATAGCGCAAACGTTTTGCTAAGCCAATCAAACGCACAGTTTTAACTTTCTGTTACATGTTTCAACCAATCGGTGTGAGCTCTCGTACCGGAGGGGCGGGTCACTATTTAGTCCAGGAAGACGGGCCGAAGTGAGGTGGGGATGGGAAATGATCATTTAGTTAGCTCGGTACTGGCTAGAGTTGAATAGCGAGGTGACGAGATTACTAGCTGAAGTCAGTACATTATTTTGATAAACACAACGATGCTCCTCTAACACCAAGAATGGACATAAGTTAACAATGACGGGGGAGAAAAAGAAGAAAAAGCGGCTGAACCGCAGCATTCTTCTTGCAAAGAAAATTATAATAAAAGATGGAGGCAGTGTGAGTTAAATATTTATTTATCTTCGTTAGCTTGCCAGTGAGCTAAATTGGCTCTTAGCTAATAAAGTTAGCTTTCTGAAATTGTAGCCGATGTCGGGGTATTTGTTTATATTTTTCTATCGTTGGTGATTTGCCACAGGCGATAACTAGCTGGGTGGTTAAGTGATCGTCTATGTGGATGGCTAACACACCTACCTACAGGCTAGCTTTAGCTAACGTTAGCGGCCTAAGCGTTTACACGTCAGCTCAGCTCAGGTAACGCTAGCTAGCTAATGCTATGTTTTTACATTTTCGACTATTTTCTAGGGTAACGTTAATTCAGTAACTCTAAAGATAGTGAAGTTACCCTCGCTAGTATTTGCCAAATCAGTACTTAACAGTACCCCATTGTAGCATACATTTCCAATCAAAATGGTGTTGACAATGCAACAGTTTCTGAGGTAACATTAGCTCACTAGCATATGTGTTTATTTGAAAATAATTTTGCCCCGTTCCGGTAAATAGATGGAACCTTTAGCTTTAACGTTCGTACTTTCAGTGAAGGAGCTAACTAAGTTGGTAGATTACGGAACGGGTTCCGTAACTAGCTACATCGTGGTACGCAAACTTGCAAAGCATCTAACGTTAGTTTAGGTAGTTTAAAAGTTAGCCACAGCCGTTAACGTAAAACGTTAAAGTCAACAATCCAGGCAAGTAAAAACTGCATTGACAGCCTCAGCTAAAGCTAACATTAGCTAACTAAGTGGCTAGCTAGTTAGCGAATGCTGTTTGTCTACAATATGGTGTTGATAATTGGTTACATATTAGTCTGTCATACATTAGTCAGTGAAATTAATTCTTACCTGTGGTTACTGCCACATTTTACCCTTTTCTTTGATTAGACATTTTTACCAGTTATGTTGAAACCTTTCTTTGGTATGAGAAGGTATCTTAAAACCACATTGGAAAGCAGTAAAATATTATGATTAAATGAATGAAATGAACAGCTATCAGCCAGACTCTTGTTGCCTCATTTTGGAAAATACTGCTGTAATTGTTGTTCCAAATCTAGAATCAGACTGTTTGCTAAGAGGTCTGGTGAAACGTGTTTGTTAAGAATGCACTGAGGCATTAGTGCTAATTATATAATGAGTGGAGCCTTAATGCCAAACATGCTGAACTATCAAATGATCTATATGTAGAGACACAGACTTGTAATCTGATGAATAGGCTGAAAAGATACAAAAGGTGTTATTTGGACACAGCAAGGTTATCCACTGATGACAGTCTTGGTTCTTTTAAATGTCTAAACACATGATGTGGCCTGTTCTGACAAGGCCTTTATTTCACATCAGTGTTGTTGCTCCACTGTGTTGCTATGGCCAAGTCTGACCACTCAACTATTATTTTTCACTTTCAACACCTAACCCTTCATTCCAACCACTCAGATGCCCATTCTCTTATTCACTAAGCATGATCAAGCATAGGCTTGATCAATAGGAAGGAAGTTACATCACCCATGAAGTCAGTTGCAGTTTGTTCCTCATTTTCACAGCGCAGCAGGTGGTCTGATCATAGATTTAAAGTGGAACAAAAAGGGTGGGTGTTTCATCAGATTTGCGGCCCCAGTGGTAACCTATGCTACTCTGCTCTCACATCCAGGCCTGTTGTCTATTTTCCCATGATGCTCTGATCTGTGGCACATGGGGAAATAACAAACCACATGAGCAAGTCTCTAGTTGCTAGTGTCTTCGTTGACTTGGCCCCGGCCTACTTTACAGTCACCACAGTTTTCACACCTTGCCTTGCTTCCTGCCAAGGATCCTGCTCAGTGTCTCTGCTCACTACAGCACACTCTCCCGTCACCTTATAGACTTGTATGTATTTTAGTGTGCTCGACTTCCTCTCTTGGGAGTGGGTTTCTTGAGCGACATCTATTTGTGTTTCAGTCATTACACAGATTTCAGGCCTGCACTTAGAGTGGCCTAGTAAACTTGGCAATGGCATGGAATTATGTAATTAGCTTACATGTTAGGTTGAGCCACTTGGTTCTAGGCTGTAGAATTTAAAAGGAGAACATTTACTTGTGTACCTGGGGCATTTCTAAGCCATTTCTAAAGAATTAATTGTTAATTTATGTATGAAATGTTGTACTGTAATTAAGCTACACCTAATAATTGGTGACATAGTGCTGAGTCTGCATCTCTTAGTGAACTGAATCCTCTTTTGTCTTGCAGTTTTGAACTTGTGAGTGATTCTTTTCTCTCAGCAGGTTATTTGTTATTTGAAGTAAATATGAATTTGAATTTCAGTAAAAACGGGTCACAATAATTTGATTGGTGTCTTGTTTAGATTCAAGATTTATGATTTATTGCCATGTCAACAGTGTTGATTGGAATTTGCCTCAGTGCAGCTGAGGCAAAATCTTTTGTTATTGTCCCTATATTGTCTGGTTTGCAGTGGCCTTTCCCAGGCAGGCAGGTCACCCAGATTTGAGGTATAATAAGGTGAACGTTGTCTGTAAAATTGATGCCACTTTACTGCCTCCCTTGGATTGTCTACAAGGCTTGAGCTAT